>JAJEJO010000881.1:284814-367578 GCA_020662805.1 Glaucomys volans | reverse complement strand
TCCACCCCTCCCTTCCCTCCATGCTATCTATCCTTCCTCCCTTCTTGCCACCCTTCCCCCCTGCATTATGCATCATCATTCATTTATCAGAGAGACCATTCGGCCTTTGGATTTTTGGGATTGGCTGATCTCACTTAGCATAACAGTCTCCAACATCATCCATTTACCTACAAATGCCATAATTTTATTCTTCTTTATGGCTGAGTAATACTCCATTGCGTATATATACAGAGATCTCATTCATAATCTTGCCCCAATGCTAATAAAATACTACACACTACAATATCATATTAACAGAATATAATAATTATAGTTGGATTCCCCTAGTTTTATTTGTACTCATATTTGGGTGTGTATCTCTGCATTCAGTCCTATATATATTTGTTTAGTTCAATGACATTGTTAGCACATGTGTAGATTTGTATATGCACAGCAGTCAGGATTCCACTCTCTCTATATGATTAATCCAGTTTCTTTTAATCCTTAAGGACTCTTGGTGTTACTAAATTTTATGTTACTCAGTGTAAAAAGTGTATGGCAATATTTCAGGAAAATTTTAATTTCAATTCTCAAAAGGTTGGTGATGTTGAATATTTTACTTTTATGAACTCATTTACCTTTAGAAAATAGTCTTCAGTAAAATGTGTGTTTGTGTCTTTTGACTATTTTGTTGTATCTTTTTCATATTTAGTGCACTTTACATGTTTTAGATAATAGCCTTTTGTTGTACAAAGGGCTTGCAAATATGGTTTCTCAGTCTTGGCATATGATTTTATTGTTTTTTACATGGTCTTTCGCAGAGCCTCAAAAGGAAAGTTTTTGGCATTTTCTGAAAAAGTTCAATTTAATGATTTTTTTTTTCTTTTCTGAATTATGATTTAGGTCTCCAGTTAAAGAACTCTTTGCTTGGCTCTCTATCCTGAAGTTACTTCATTTTTTCTTTTTCAAGATTATTTTAGGAGATCTTAGGCCAATGATTTTACATACAAATTTTAAAATAAGCTTTTCTTTGTCTTAAAAGTGGATATAAATTGCTTTAAGCTTACCAATTGATTTTGTATTTTCGTGAACACAGAATCAGTCCTAATATCCTTATTGTTAATGTATATCTTCAACATTCTCTAATTTTTAATACATAATTTTGTTGATGTTTGGCTAAATGCACAAACTCAGAATTTCATTTTATGTGAAGCAATTTTAATCCACTTGTTCATTGTGGAGAGATTAAAATGATTTGCTTTTTGGGTTGATTCTATCCTCCTGCCTTACTGAACTCACTACTAGCTTTGGAATTTCTCTTACACTGTGGTTAGATAATCATATTATATGCAATCATTTTCATTTTTTTTATTTTTTCTTATTACAATGACCCTTCCTTCCTTCCTTTCTTCCTTCCTTCCTTCCTTCCTTCCTTCCTTCCTTCCTTCCTTCCTTCCTTCCTTTTTCTTCCTTCCTTCCTTCCTTCCTTCCTTCTTTCATTGACTTACTACTGCTGAGACAATAACTTTTTTGAGTAAGAGTTCTAACAATGAACATTCATTTCTTGCTCCCAATCTCAGGGGTCAAGCATGTAGGTATAATGCTACCTTTAGACTTGGGTAGATGTTTAAGTAATGTGAAAATTTCCTCCTATGTATAACTTCATAAGAATCTTTATCATGATTGAATAGCCTAATTTTTCACACAGTTTTATGCCTCATTTATGTGGTCATATGTTTTTTTCTTTATTCCATTTATAAAGCAGAATATATCAACTTATTGTGAATGATAAACCAACCTTTAAAAACTTTATTTGCTCAAACTGGAGAAAAGAGGATGATTTTTTTTCTGATGTTTACTAGTAATTGTCTGTCAAAATCATAGGAGTGTTCCTCTCCACAATAAATTCTGTGATCCATTAAAAAAAAATGGAAAGAAAGCAAATTTAGCCATAATATATAATTTTTAAGACAATGCTTAAATTGATTTGCTAGTATTTTATTTATTGTATTGATGCCAAGAATATGAGAAATATTATTCTGCAGATTTTTGTTTCTCCTTTGTAATATCTTGTTTTTGTATTCTTGATAATATTGGATTCATAAAATAATTTTCTGAAAAACATTATGTGAAATTGGTGTTGATTCCTCCCTTCATGTGTAGTAGAAATCTCTAGTGATACACTCTCTTCCAGAGATTTATTTTTATAATTCTTTTTGATTGAAAATGTTATGTCTACAAAATTGTTCAATTTTTCTTTTTCTTTTTTTTTTGTAAAAGGATTAAACCCAGGCTCATTTAAGCACTGAACCACATCCCACCCTTTTATTTTTCATTTTGAGACAGGGTCTCACTAAATTGCTTAGGGTCTCACTAACTTGCAAAGGCTGTCTTTGATCTTGCGATTCTCAGACCTCAGCCTCCAATCCAAAAACTGTTCATTTTTTTCTATTTTTTCATGGTTGGATTTTGGTAATCATGGGTTTTGAAAAATTAAGGTCATTCTCTTCTATGTTTTAGAATTTATGGGCATAAAATTGTTTCTTAAGTTGCCTTGCTATTTAATAGATGCACAATATATGCTAACATTCTAATTTTATTCCTGATATTGATGATTGCGTTTACTTTTATCAGTTGTGCTTGTGGTTGATCAATTTCAATCATTTTTCAAAAACAAATTATTTTATTTCATTATTGTTTTCTGTTTTTTATGTATTTTTATGTTTCAAGCAACTCTCAATTTTCAACAGAGGCTGACTCAGATTAAATTATATGTCTATGAGCCATTATCATTTGCATTGACAAGGCTTATGTATAATTTATAAATGCATAATTTTGCACATGGAAAGTGAAAGGCAAAAACACAGATGGTTTAGCCCATTTCAAAATCCGGAAATCTTTCCTGTCCTTTCCTCTAAAAACTCTAACTTACACTTGCTTTCTTCTTGCTGCTCTTTACTTGTGATGGATATCTGCTCTCCTTTATCTGCTCCATTATTGACCATGGGGAAATGCAGAGTATCTTCTGTATTGCTGTTCCTGAAAGTAGTGGCCTACGATTTTTCCCAGGAACAGTTAGCGTTCTGTGATTGTGCCCAGTATGTGGAAACTGGAGAAGTAGAAGTTCCTACCCAAGTCAGGCTGTCTTGTATTCACCCTAATTCTTATCCTATTTTGGATTCTAAGGTACTTTTCAAAGCAGACAAAATCAGTAGATAAATTGGGCATCAGTGCTAATTTGAGAGAGATTCATAGGTAAAATTTTAGAATGTTACTGCCATTAGTAGTGTAGAATTTGATTAACCAGTTCTTTAAGCATGCCTGCAATTTGTAATACAACATTTAAAAGAATTTGCATAGCACTGATTATTCTCTCTGACTTCTGATAAAATCTAATAGATGAAGCAAGACTATTTTCATGACAAGTGGGAAAAGCAAACATGCTTCATTGACATTCCATTAACTTAACGATAGTCCTCACTGTTTCATTACTTTCTGATCTGAAGTATAAAACAGCAAGCACTATTCATGTGTATAATGATAATTGTGTCATCAAGCATACATAAACAAAGTTTGTGTTTTATGTCCTCTAAGTTAAAAAACTAGCACATGATCTATGATTTCAGAAATATATTTCAAAATATTTAAGGTTTTACAGGCTTAGAAGTTCTAAGACTCTCACACAGTTTTTAAAGAATTGAAAAGGACTTCATTTAAAGGGAAAGACAATTTCAACATTTCGAGGCTTATGCTGAGTCTTGTCACTTTGGAGTTGGGCATTTGACAAATGCATCCACCTGTGTATGCTGTATCATTGATTTGGGAGGTAATTTCTGACTCTGCAAGGGGCATTCTTTTGTGTTTGACAGATTTTCATAAAAACCTGAAATTAGAAAATAATTACCTTAGTTAAGACAGATAACCAAAGTGATATGAGTCACTGAAGATAAGTACCCAGTTGCTTTCACAGATTGATGATTTACTTATCCCAAGGCACTGAGAAAAATGAAGTATATCACAAATGGTTGAGGAGACAAAAATAAATTTAAAAAGAGTAAACAGTGCAACTTGAACATTGCACTTACAAAGTATCCACTAATATTTAAAAGAGAAGAAGAAAAAATTTTAAAGTGCACACACACACACACAAACACAGGTACATAAAACAATACAATGTGAGGCAGGTTCTAAGGTGCTTCTTAACAGCTTCCTTTAAATGTGTTAATAAGAAAGTAGTTGCAGTGGTATAACAACAAAATTAGGAGCATCTCCCACAGCATACATTCCATCATATTTTAGTAATTTTTAATTTGTAAAAGTTATAGCTCAAAATCTTTAGGGACACCTTAAATAAGTGCTACTTTAGTCTGTTTGGACTCTTACAACCAAATAGCACAAACTTAATGATAAATGACAAAAATCTAATTCTCACAGTTCTGGAGTCAATGAAGTCCAAGATAAAAACATTGGCAGATCCAGTGTCTACTGAGAGTCTACCTTCTGGTGAACGAATGGCCACTGTCTTTTAACTTTCTCTTCATGTGATTGTAGGGGTTAACAGTTTTCTCAAGTCTAAGTAAGACTAAAATCCCATTCATGACATAATCAGAACCAAAGGTCCCACCTCTTAATGCTGTCACCTTGGCATAAGAATATCAAGATATGAATTTTAGATATGATATGACATTTAGATATTCAGACTGTACTAGCTATGATGTCTGCATTGCATCTTCTAAATAACGAAAGCTATGATATATTTCATAATTTATCTCATGTGAAGTTTATTCTCCTAATCCTAAAAGGGAATAGGGTCATAGGCAGAAGATGTGACACATACAATGATTTGAACTACCACTTGCTTCTTGTCTATTGCTTCATTTTGTTCATAGTAGTTGGGCAGGTAGTAATCATAGAGGGATTTCATAATGGATATGGAAAAGACTAAATAAGGCCTACATTAAGAATTTGTGTTGATACAGTATAGGATTTTTAAATAATAAGTTATTTTCATGCATCTCAGAATGACTGTTATTTATTGTATAGAGGAAACCAATATTTTAGTTCAGTAAGAATATTTATATAGTTACCTTATATACAATTCAGAGATTTACCATAAGAAAATCAAGGAAATTAATTAGAAGATTAAACATAGTTTATCATTTCAGATTTTGACTAATGGTACATTTTGGGCACAACTGCATGAATGTTTTTAAAATAGTTTTTGAAAATAGAGATAAAAATTGACATCTGAATTGATGAAATTTCAAAGCCAATTGGGTTTGCAGTTATATTTTTCTTTGGAACTTTAGATTTCTATCACTTATTCTAAATTGGAGAAAACAGAAAGTCCTAGAGAACCTCTCCCCATACTTAGCACAATAATACAAGCTCAGGGATGCACAGTGTTTTGAGAGTGACATAGTTGAGACATAAACCAAGTAATATAGAAAACCATTTAAAATATTAAAAAATCAAAATAGGAATTCCACTTAAGAACAATTTCAAAAACTAAGATTATTCTCTTAAGAAAAAGAATCTGTGACTATAATAAAAAATTAAGAGATTAAAGATTCAAGAAAGTTGTTGAACCATGTTACTGTAGATAACAACGAGTGGGACCTGGTAAGTATATAAAGTTTAGATATTTGCACAGGATAGATATGGATAGATTAGGTGATAAAGATAGAAGGAAAAGAGAAATTCAAGAATCTCCTCTTATAGTCCTTGAATATCATCTGAACTCATCTTCACTCTACACAAAGAACTGTTCTAATGACATGGCTATCTTATTAAATAGCCTACAAAACTATAATAATTTTAAAATAAAATTAGTAAAATAAAAAAATGCTTCTGTAAAGTATCTTGTTTTAGTCATCTTCTCTGTCACTGTGACCAAAAGATCTGACAAGTACAACTTAGAGGAGGAAAACTTTATTTCACGTTCATGGTTTCAGAAGTCTTAGTCCATAGACAGTAAACTCCATTGCTCTCGTCCCAAGATGAGGCAGAACCTGCAGGTGAAAGGGTCTCATGAAGGAAAACAGCTCAGGACATGATCATCAGAAAGCAGAGAGACAGAGTTCAGCTTTCCATGGACAAAATATATGCCCTAAAATCATATCTCCAGAGACCCATCTCCAACCACACCTTACCTGCCTACAGTTAATACTCAATTCTAGTTTATTAATGCACTGATGAGATGAGGGCTCTCATAACCCAACCATTTCAGATCTAAACATTCTTGCATTGTTTCTCACAAGAGCTTTCAGGAGACAGCTCATCTCATATCTAAACCATAACATATCTTAAGCAAAGAAGTAGGAATCAAAAGACCTACACTTCATTCCCAGCACGGTTACTCTTCCTATATTTGTGACCTTGGAGATGCCAGTTCACATTTTTAGATTTTTTTTCCTTAAATCAACAGTTATTTTGACTACTTTGTATAATTTCTTATTCCAGGTTGTCTTGATATTTATATTCTTCTTCTGTCCTAGAAGAATATGTAATATTTCTACTCATAAAAAGTCTGGTCATCTTTCTTTACTACTTCATATTTCCTTTTATTACTTCAATGTTATACACTCATTTACATTTTAGTTGTTGTGGTAAGTATGTGCATATGAGTATTATCATGTTCTAAAAGTAATTAGTGATTTTTATCTTCTTCATAGTGCAAGAAACTTAGAACACATTAATTTCGTCTGTCCTTCATGTGTACATTATTATAATATACTTTAATTCTCTTTACATTTTAAACCCTATTGGAAATTATTATTATAATTACTAATACATGGCATTAATTTTGTAGACTTAACCTTTTCCTTTTTTCTTTTTTCTTTTTGTTTTCTTTCTGTCTTGTTCTTCTGTCCTTCTTGTATCCCTAAATTAGCATCTGGAATCACTCCACCTATAATGGAAAAAAATGTACTTTAGCAACTTTAGTTTATCTTTTGTCACAAGAATATACAGACAATGATTTTCTCACTAACTTTTCTCTAGGAATGTCTTTTATTTCACTTTCATTTATAAAAGATAGTTTCTGGATTGTCACCATTTTATTCCATCAATGTTACAATATCACTTCATAATGGTTATAATATTTGATTAGCATATTATTTTCAGTTATAGTGGAATACAATCTCACTTGGTATTGTTGTCGTGAATTCACGTAAAGGGCTGTAAAGCACCATGTTGGTCCCTAAAAGAAATATTTGTAAGAAACTTAATTGCTATGGTTTGAATAGGAAGTGTTTCCCAAATACTCATATATTGAAGTCTTTGTCCCCAGTTCAACAAGAGTCAGAGGTAGAGTTATTGGGAAGTGATCCCATCATGAGAGCTCTTACTCTATTGTGTTATTAGTCCATTGAAAAATGAATGGATTACTGAGAGGTGGTGAAGGCTGTGGGAGGTGTGATATGGTTGTACCTCTTGGATTCTTGGGGCCTTGTACTGAGACTATATCTTCTCCAAGCCCCTTCTTCTTTTTCCCTTTACTTCCTGACTGTCATGAACTGGGCAACATAACTTCTCATGCCCTTCCACCATGATGTTCCAGTCTTGGTGCCAACTGACCATGAACTGAAATTTCTGAAAACATGTGCCAAATTTTTTTTTTTTTACTTTAAGTTGTTTTTCTCAGTTAATTGTCAAATGGACAAAAAGTTGAATAAGAAAATTAAGAGATCCTACTGAAGTCTGTCTCATTAGTTTTAGGTTCTTTTTCTTCCTATTGATGCAGAATTTGTTTCTCTGAGAGATGTGGCAGTCCATCGATGGGTAACCTAGAGGTTGGTGGTCATTCCCCAGCACAGTGGGAGCAAGGCCTTGCTAATGCCTTGATTATAGACTGCTGATCTCCATAAATGTCTGTGGGACAATAATTTTTTTCTGTCCTAAGTCACCCCTGATTTATTTATGGACATACACTACAGTTTTCAATGACATTTTTCATTCAGTTTTTAAAAATTTATTCTGTGATTCAAAACATTTCCATATTCTCTTTAAATTAAATTTACTGTTTCACTTGTATATAAAAATGTAAAAATTGTACATATTAATCTGTGACATGATTTTTCTTTTTTTTATTTACTTATTGATTCATTGAGCACAAATGGAGTACAGCTATTGTTTCACTGGTTGTACACAAAGTAGAGTCACACCATCTGTGCGTTCATGCATGTACACAGGGCAATGATGTCTGTCACAGTATACATTGTATTATGTTAAAGTTAGGTCTAATTTATCTATGTAACTAAACTTTTATCATTTCTTTATGGTAGAAACTTCAAAATCCTTTCTACTTTTGAAAGGTATACTACATTATTGTCATCTATTGTTACCCTGTATCTATTATCATAGATAGCACACCAGAACTTCATACACTTATCTAACTGTACTTATCTAATAATCAAACTTACTCCAACTCTCCTTCCCAGTATACAAATTCACAAGACTTCTTAATCTGACATTATTTTAGTTTGACTTCCTTGTCTGGTATTTGCCCTCTCAATTCTAAAATGTTAAGTATTTGCTACAGTGACCTTGATACCTAGAGAAATGCCCAAGAAATAATGAAAATAAAAATACTAGGATATTTAATGAGATAATAATCCAATGATATTTTATCTGTCTTCCAGAGTATCATTGATTAAAACCCTAAAAATTTATAGGGTCATAACCTGGGCCTTATTCTTAGGAACATTCATCTATAAGTCCCATATAGTGATAAGAAATTCAGTCAACAGTCCATATTTAATAGCTATTCTGAGAAATTTCCTCAAATTCATTGCTAAAATAAAAGGACAGTAAAGCCATTTTTCATATTTAGAAATATTTCATATTTCATATTTCCTTATAAGGTTTTTTTAAAATTTTATTTTATTACTTTTTAGAATAGCAAAGATTCATATTGTCAATTATTTAGTTGTTTCTATAATCCCTGATTTTCATTCCCATATATACTTTTTTAAAAATCTTGATCTACTGACTCTCAATGAACAATATTGCAAGTACATTTTTTAACAACGAAATAATTACTAATTCCAAGTTAGAACCAAAGGAAGCAACTACTCTACTGTGAACATGAGGATGCTTATCTCCTTCCCCCCTCCTCTCCATGAATTCCAGAGACCTATGAAGTAGTTCCATGACTTAATCTGTAATCATTTTAGTGTCTTTGAATGAAATTTGTCTGATACAAGAGATTTGAGTTCATTTAGAGGCAAGAATCTTTCTTACTACTCTCACTAATTCCATAACTTTTCAATCTTTTCTATTTTTCCCTTAACTATATTTACTCATTATTTTTAATTTTATAATAATTACTTTGCAAGAAGATACAAATATAGTTAAATGTTCTCTATCCTTTATTAAAAATTCAATTCATGCCACACAAAATTCTTTTAATGCTCTGAATTAGACCAAACTTGCTGCTTTGCTTCGTCCTTCACTTTCCTCAGAAGTCTTAGTTAATTCTTGACTGTGACCTTCCTGTCGGTAGTATTGCATTTACTACATCTCTTTTCAATCATTATACACTCCTCTTAGTCAATCTCCAGTATACAATACTGTGCCCTTCATGGTTAGATCAGCTTAAGGATTGAAGTGAAACATGTAGAGTATTCAATTTGAATACATAAAACAATACAGCAGTAGTTAAAATTGCATGTACCATATAAAAACTATGAGCCTTCACGTATCACTCCATTAGGAAAGACCAATTAAAAAGCACAGCTCTTTCACTCTTCCCTGACGGTCACCAGAGCAAAGGTTTGACAAATTGAAAATTTGTCTGAACTACCTATATTGCATATTTCTAAAAGAACTCTTATTCTGTTCATCACACCACATAATTCCAGACTGATTTTTAAATATAATTTAAGTGTGTATAATTGTACAGCAATATAGGAAAAAATATGAGAAAAAAAGAGCACTTCTCTATGAATGCTTATGTGGAATTGTTAGCTTTGAAGAAATAGCACGTTCCAGGTTAATGTAAACCTCTCTTTTCAGTGAAACCCACCATCAGTTTTCCAAAGGCTGCAGATATCCTCCTAACAGGTTGATCCTTTCAGACTTTACCATGATTGCTGTCGGAAGCAAGAATACTTCAGGCTCCAGAAGCAGACTTTGTCTTTGATGCAGGATGTTGATATCATCTGGGTTAATTGTAGGGACTGCAAGATCACACATTATGAAAACCAAGGAAATAGAGTCTGAGGACAGATTTGGAATCTATAAGTAAGGGTAGATGCTGCTGTTTAGAAGACAGCAAGGAAGCCAAGGAAAAAAGAGGAAAGAATTAATCAAATAAAAATTAAATTTAACCTTTAACCCAAATAGAAATTTGAGGGAGAATGAAAGAAGGTGATTGAAACATTATCTTTTCCAAATATCTTAGCTTTTGCCTAAATACCCTTTCTTACCTACATCTAGATTCTAGAGAATGCTATTGACTGCTCATATTCTATGAGAATGAGTGCATAAACTCAATTATTTCAGAAACCTTGTGTGATAAATTGATATAGCTGATATTTAGCATAAACATCATATCACACAGATATCCTAATGTCTTCATACATTATTTTAAAATGACAGCCAGATCTTGGATTTTTATAAATACTAATGGTTGTTATGATATTGGTTGCCAGGAAAATCAAGATTAGTTGCTTGAGTTTCAAAACCTCAAGGAAATTCTTTCAGTTACATGTTCCATCTCAAATGAAGAGTAAGAGATTTACCCTAGCAAAAATAATATTGTTCAAGATCTATGTAGTTTTCAATTGTTTGTCTAAAATCATTTCCTGATTTAGCTCATCAACTTATTTTAACAACCTCTACCTGTTAATAAGCAGGTGTCAATTGAGCAGTTATGTTGAAAGTCTTGTTTCCCAGAAGCAGAGCCTGAGTAAGGGATTCTTACACAAGCGATTTTTCAGAGCCTGTTCTCAGGAAAATCCTACAGGAGAGTAGAGAATACATGAATAGGAAACGGGGAGAGGCTGAGCTAAGACGGGTGCTAGTAAAGACTAGCCTCTTCCAATTCCATGTGTAGTTCTGGAGCATGTGCTGCAACTCCAGATTCACCCCACACTCACCCCATGAGTTGAGTTATTGACTAGAAGTGACCCTGAGAATGATGGAAGAGAATAACTTCCCAGGAATCACCAATGAGGACTTCTATTAGCTCCGGGCAATCCTGGGGAAGGATTAAGTATGAGCTCTTGGATGCCAGCACCTGCAGTATCTCCTGTTGTGGGTACCAGTCTGGTAATGAAAATCTTAGTGGATCATCATCAGTATTCACTACAAGGAAGAATAGTAACAAAGAGAAGTAAATGATGTTAAGAAAGATTTCAGAGTTATTTTCTTTAAAGGTCATGATGACCCTAGTGAGCAATTCACATCTTTGAAAATAAAGCAGTAATCTTTTGCAACCACAAAATCCACAGATAAATGCAACCAGGCAGCCCCAAAACCTTGTTTCATACTTCATCTCTTATATTTATTCATGACTTCTCCTATGTCCTATAACAAATGACATCATGTAAATGTCAACAATAACAACAAAAATAATCATGCTCCCTCCATAAAACTAAGGAAAGATAAAGAGGACTAGCCTTATACATTTAACTGAATCTTAATCACAAAAGAAGACAGGAAAAAACAAGGCAAACTAGGCAATAGGCAATATCAGTGGCCCCAGGTGGGGAAAAATAAAAAGAAATGCAAGTCGAGTTAAATTTGAAATATCCTCTGGTATCAGACGTCTATTCCTTAAACTGGAGATGGAGTCATGCCATATTATTGAATATTCTTTTTTAATCCTGCATAAGTATCTATATACCTCATATACACTGTAACTATCTTGCAAACACTGATTACATAATAATTTTCCGAGATCAATTTTTTCCCTTTTTTTGGAACCGGGGATTGAATTTAGGCGCACTCGGCCACTGAGCCACATCCTCAGCCCTATTTTGTATTCTATTTAGAGACAGGGTCTCACTGAGTTGCTTAGCACCTTGCCCTTGCTGAGGCTGGCTTTGACCTCGCTATCCTCCTGCCTCAGTCTCCCGAGCCTCTGGGATTACAGGCATGCGCCACCACGCTCGGTTTGAGATCAAATTTTTACTAATAACTGGGAAAAGAAAATATAAGCCCAAGTTATTAAGTGCATTGATACAAAATATGAAGACGATACAGGTAACATATTTGCATACTTATTCCAGGCAAAGGACTCAAATAGAGAAAACAGAATATGAAAAAGGATGGGGGAAATAATTATTATGTGATGTTCAAATTTATATTCATCTAGGGAAAACAATACAGTTTTGAGCATGAATCAAACAAAAGTTCACATTCCTTTTGAATATAAAAATATACATGTCAAGATTTATTTATATGTGCACACATATATGTATGTATACATGTAAATTTTAAAGCAGAATGCACTTGTGTCCCTTTTATCAAGAGAGTTGAAGTAAATAGACCATGTGTGGGGTGTGATCATGGTGTACTCTTGTGCTTTGAGGCTAGCGTCTTGTATTATGCTATTATGGCTTATTCTTAAATGGGCGATTTAATCAAAAGTTTAAAGTAAATCGAATGCAGTGAAGGTTCTGCATACCGAGTTTTCCCAGTTTCACAACATGCAGCTATTTAGCATAGGTGTTTCTGTAACTGTGATAACAGTGCCAGGTTTTGACTTTGTTTATAATGCCAAAGGGATCCACCACAGCCTGTGGCATCACAGACAAGGCAGCATCTGGCACTGTGTGATGGAGGGAAGAACTCCACTTGCAGCATTCTAAAATCTGCGCTATGAAAAAAATCTGTTCAGGACTTTTTTTCCATCCTCCAGGGTAACTTTGCTTCTCAATTTTTGAATAGATTAAAAAAAATTTATTGAAGAAGGATAACAAACAACAGAATGAGGAAACTAATTTAGATTAGTCCATATTTTGCAAAAATCAAGGTAATTTCCCCTACACTCTTTTTATTCATAATATTAGGCATTAGTACATACTCAGTTAATTTCTGAATTACACTGAAGAACATTTAAGCAATCTTATACAGATCTGTAATGATTTTTAGTTTTGGAAATCACATTGAGATGATATCCATGCATTTTTTATCCCTTTAGGCGTGACATTTTTCAAACACGTTATTCTTGCTATTCTTCTACAACATCCACAAAAATTGTAATAAAGTATTCATAATGAAATACTATACTGCAAATAGAGTTTCACTGGAATGAAATAGATAGCAAGAAATTTTTTTATTATGATTCTACTGAACAATGTGGGCATGGTAATTTTTTACACCATTTTGCCTTAGTTATAATTATTATTTGTTTCTATTATTTCATGCACTGAGTTCTTCTTCTTATAAATTATGTATAGTGAGTTATATTTAATATATTGAATATCTGTAAATTAACACTAGTACAAAATTATTTTAGAAGCATATGTTACTTCCCAGCAATAAAAGCATAAAGAACATAAAATAAAGCAGAACCAAAGCAGAGCTAGTCCAATGTCAAATCCTTCTCAATGGACATAACAGGCATTTTCTTATTTAGTGCCAATCTGTCGCTTACATTTTTGGCTTTGATGTTTTTAATGAAAGGAAGGCTACTGTCAGTCTGAGAAACAAGTGTTTTCTACAGACATGTTTAGTTTGGTTTTTACAGTGTTTTCAAAAATTGCAACTAAACTAACAATTAAATTTGGAATATTTCACACAAATGTGAAAAAACATAAGCTATTTTAAACAATTGAGGAGCTGGTTGCAATAGCCCCTGAATTTCACCTGTCAACATCAGCTGCAGTGGAATGCCAACTGTTTGCTTCACTTGGCAGCGACCATCATAGTCCCTAGTCAAATAGAAGATGCATACAAACTCAAACCAAGCTTTTCTTAAAAATCCACTTAAAGAACCAATAAGACCTTAGTGAAGACTTGAATTTGAGAATCTTATCTAAACAAATTTTGTTTATTATTGTACTTATGTATTTATTTACTCTTTTTCTATTTGTTTTTACTTAGGATAAAAAAAATATCCTCCCTCAATTCGAACAATTAGGAGATATCCTGGTGAAACTTTCTGAAAAGATAAATGAATACTTTATTTAAAATGAAAAATTTGTCTGTATTTTTTATAGTTTATCTTAAAAATTCATTAATAAAAACAAGATAGAAAAAATAAATTAGAAAATTAAAAATGTATTTTCCATCTACAAAGAGTTTTTGATGTAACATATGCCAAATTATATGTATTTAATGAGATATTTACAACAGACTTTAAAAGGTGAATAATATTCTGATAACACAAATGCAAGTTCATATATAAATGAATACATATATTAATTTTTAAATGACTGTCATCTAGTTATCAATTTATATTCACAATAAACCTATCAGTGCCAAAATAAATATACATTTCCAATATTGTTTTCATGATGATATAATATTCTACTTTGTTGATATTTTAAAAAGATAATTACTTCAGTTGCTCTTCTATTTCTGGGCACTTAAAATCTGTAAGTTTCTGCTATTATAAATGGTATTTCCTGGACACCACTAAAGCAGACATTTCCCACCCGTGCTTAATTATGACTTGAGAACGAATTCTTAAAGACAGAGCCAGACAATAGTCTCCATATTTTTAAGACTCCCATTACCAAGTTGCTCTTAGAGATATAGCAGTTCATATTTTACCAAAAGGAAATGAGAAAAGATATTTTTCCTACCACACAGTGGTATTAACTTTCCATTAAGAGAGATGTACCCACTGAATGAGGCTTTTAAAATACAGAAAACCAATTTGTAAATAGCACTCTCCATGCTGTTTCATCTCAGAGATGCACCCCTTAGAGTCTCTGGTGTCCAATCTTTCATTTGGCATCGCCATTGCAGCAGGGCGAGCAGAGCCCAGAGTCTGTGCGTGAGTTCTGGAGTCAGCCCAGGTTTTAATTCTACCCTTACTGCTTATTAGCAGCAGTATTTCAGACTACTTATTTTGCCTATTACTCATTTGGAAAATGGAGAATACCTTGGAATGAAGAGTAAATAAAGTGAGGAAAGTTTTATGATGTAATAGATATTCAGGACATTTTAATTTTTGATGAGGTAGGTGTATGCTAAGATTAGTTTGCATATCAGAAAGAATATCTATCATTGAGAGTTATATTGTTAGCTCAAAAGAGTTGGATTCACACCAAGTTCTCCATGCTTAGGAAGCCAGTTATATTTTCTGTCTGCGTGTATTAATGTTTCTTCTTGCCATATATAGCACTCTGCTTTTAATAGCATGCACGATTTCAACAAAACCTACAAGGAATTCCAAAAAGAGGTTTATAATGGACTTTTAAAAATCTGTTGGTAATATCTACTATTTAATCCTTTAAAAAAATATGTTGGTAATATCTACTATTTAATCCTAACCAACCATTATTTCATTATTTTGCATTAGTTTATAAAATATAAAACATCTGAAGACTTATGCTTTAAAAACCTGTCTTTCTAGGTTCCACATTTGCAGATATATTCAAAAATTAGGAGGACATTTGTAAATACAAGTTCTGGAAAAAATAGTCCCTTGATCCTTCTTTGAAAATAAAGAAAATAGAAGGAAGTAAAAAAATAAGATAAAGTCTTATTCAGTATAAAACAAAAAAAGACAAGCATACATCAGAAAATCATTACTCAGTATGGTAGCCTGTAGCTAGGTATGGTTGCTTAAATTTATAATAATCAGAATTAAGCTAATTGAAAATTTATGTTATCAGGTTCACTGGCCATAATTCAAGTGTCAATAGCCCTATGTAGCCAGTGGCTACTGTGCTATTCAGTGCATTTACAGAACAGTTCCCATAATTATAGACAGCACTTCATTAGGGCACAAAATAACATTTAGCAGAGGGAAAGTATCTCATCTGTCACAGTTAAAATGTCACTACCAAATCATCACATTAAGAGTTTCTTTCTCAGAAAAACCCAATAATTTATTTTATGAGAAATAAAAAGGCAGCACAAGCAACCAACAAGTGTACATTAGAAAAAACAATTCAAGCAAAACCTGCAAAGATAAGTAGACAGGTGACAGAAGAAGAGGAGTATGACATATAGGGTTGTTTTCAGTCCTTTGAAGTCTGTTTGATGAGGGCACTAATTACAGTACTGAAACCTTTGTCCTCACAATCTAATTGTCTTTCAAAGAACAAACCCCCAAATATCATCACATTGATGTTAGGATTCAGAATGTATGAATGGAGGGGGTCAAAAATATTGAGTTCTTAGCAGTATTCTAACATGGTGATATTCTTAATCCTAGGGTAAGGCATATGGCAGAATCCAATAGCAATCTAATTTGTATATTAGTCCTCACATTTATTTTTGAGGAACATAAATATATGTTATGCAAAAAGGATATTTATTTGTTCTTAAAATCTTCCTATATGAAAATCCATAATTTAACTTACTAGTATATTTTGAGATTTTGCATGCTAGCATTCAAGATCATTCTATATTTAAGAAAAGAAATTTGACTTTCAGTTTTTAAAAATTCTGAAATATTTAGTTACATATAACGTTGTTAAGAATCAGCCCATGTAAGTGTATTGCTTTGCATTTCTGGGTTTTGTATCTGTTCAATATTGTTACGTTTTTCACTTTATCTTCCAGTGCTCCATTTCATATCTTTCTTCTCTGAGGTACTCACCAAATGCACTGACATATTTTCTCCCAAGACATTTTCTTTGGAGATTTCATATATTTATACACACACACACATACACACACACACACACACACACATATATGTATATACTTATATATATCCTTGAAACACATGATAATATTTACCAGAAAATATTTTTCTGTATTTTCAATTAAATAACAAGCATTTGAAAGGACTTATTCCATTCTAGATATATCACTAATAGTTAAAATACAGGAAAATTTTATGAGAAAAAATAAAATAACAATGCATCAGTCAGAAGCATGGAAGCTTGTTTCACACATTTACTCACTTAACAGAGTTCATTTCTTTTGTATTTTTAGGAATCCTAGAACCACCAATTCAGTTAGCTTCTATATTAGTTCACTTATGCTTCCATAACTATTTATGTATTTAGCACGTGAAAGTAAAACATATTCATGATATTTTAGTTTTGTAGATCAGAATGCTAACACTGGTCTCAAAGATGTGAGCAGTCCAGGGTTTGCTTTTGGAGCAATCTGGAGAATACGCTTCCTGTCTCATTCAGGTTGTTGGCAGAAGTCAGTCCCTTGATGTTCCCACTGTCCATAGAATGCCCATACTCCTCAGCTCATGGCTCCTTTCCCTTGAGAGAACAAAGGCAGATTGAGTTTCCCTAGTGCCTAGAATCTCTCTTGGCTCTTATTCTGTGGCACCTCTTTGATGCAGACAAGGAATTTCTCCAGTATTTAAGTCTTAGTTTTTAAGTTTGAGTAGATAAGAAATAATTGGGTAATACAAGATACTGACCACTGTGGGGCCTCCCTGCCACATCCCATGTGGATGAGAAAAGGGTTAACTACTGGAGGATGAAGTTGGCTATCAATCAATCAATCAATCACCCATAAACTTATCTAATCAATAAAAACAAAAGAACCAATACTCTTTTTAAATGAGAGGGGGTGTGAGAGGTCTGGCCATACCAGTTGGGCCTCTAACAACATGGAGTAGCCCAACTCTCTTTTATTCATAGTCGCACAGGTAAAGGGGCCCAGAATGAGAGGGGCTTCTTCTGTGATGAACAGGGTGAAGTGAAATTAGGAGAGTCATTTTCTTAGAGAAACTATCACTGAGTCAGACAGAGAACCACTCCCACACATCACCACATGCTTCCTGGCAATCTGCGACATTCCTCCATGGTAGCCAGTTCCTAGAAGCCAGACCTCTGTGTCCCAAGACTCACCCTAGTCTGATTCTGCCAAATAAGAATGGTTCCCCATAGGCCATGTCAAGATTTTGAATCATATCTGCAGAGTCCCTTTTGTCATATAAAATAACATATTCATAGGTTCCAGAGATTAGGAAATGGACATTTGTTTTCAGGGGTGGAGTGGGTAGTGTCATTATTTGAATTAGTCAAGCATTCTCCCTCCTTCCTTCTTTTAGTTCTTTCTCTTCTTTTGCAGAAAATATGGAGTTCACATACATTTTTCTCTAGTCTCCCTTTCTCCTCTAGGGTTTCCACTATAATTGATATTTTGCATTGGTATGCTATCTCCGTTACCATTGATAAATGAATATCGATACATTATTATTAACTAAAGCCCATAGTTTATGTCAGGTTTCACTCTTTGTCTTGTATAGTTTTATAGGTTTTGACAAGTGTATAATGTTATCTAGAAATCATTGCAGTATAATGCAGAACAGTTTCATCACCTAAAATTAAAATTCCTCTTAGGTCCACCTCTTCAACCCTTCCTCTCTCCCCCAAACCCTAGCAACTACTCATTTTTCACTGTCCCTATATTTTTCATTTTTGTAGAGTGCTATATCATTAGAGTCATCCAGTAGAAGGACTTTCCAGACAGGCATATTTCAGTTAGCTGTATGATTTTAAGTTTCCCGTATGTCTTTTTGTAGTTTGGTAGTTCATTTCTTTTTAAAGGTTGTGAACTCTTCCGTGTAAGGATTCACCGCTGTTTATCAATTCACCTGTTGAAAGATATCTTGGTTACTTCCACATTTTAGCAATTATGAATAACATTTCTCTAATTATTCATGTGCAGACTTTTGTATGGAACTAACCATTCAATATATTCCATTTAATACTGGGGAACACAATTGTTGAATCACTTGGTAAGATCTCTTTTAGATTTGTAAATCATCTCTGCAATACGGAGGCAGGATTTTCTATTCTTAGCTGCAAAGAGGGAGAGTTTCTGCCGTCAGCATTTAGTGTGATCAGTGTTTTGAATTTTAGGCATTTTAGTAGTTGTACAGTTTAGTTGTTCACCCTCATCACTTCTGAGCATCATTTCATGCACTTACTTAAGACTTCAGTATATCATTTTTGAACAGCCTCTTATTTGATAAAAAATTAAAATCTGAAAAGTATGTGTTATTGCATGCACAAAGTAGTCACAGGTATTTGTTTAATTTGTTTTAATTTATGTGGAGTTTCTAAAAAGATGAAATATAAACTTTACAAACTGCATCACAATCAGCTCTTAACAGTGAAACACATTCTCCAGTAAGAGAAAAGAGCTTGAATGGAGACGTGTGGACCACCACATAGGATTACAAAGCAGAGAAGTCTCCCACTCTTCATAGACCTGTGAAAGATATGAACAGTACCTTTGATATCAGAGCAGACCAAAGAAGAGAGGGGATCCTGATCAATCACATGCCACACAGGTAGACAATTGGAAAATGGATTCTGCTTGGGTTAGTCACCTTTGGGTCACTGTAGACAAAATATGCTATAAGAACAACTTGGTTAAGGAAATTTTACTTGGGGATGATGTTTTAGAAGTCCCAGTCCATGGATAGCTGACTCCATGGCTCTGGACACAAGGTGAGACAGAATGTCTTGAGGGAAGGGTATGGTGGAGGGAAGCTGCTCCCCTCATAACTAGCCAGAAAGCAGAAAGAGGGAGGACAGAAAGGGCTCCAGGGAAGAACAACCATTCCAGGGCATGCCCCCTAGTAACCCACCTCTCCAATCATGCCCATTTGGCCACAGTTACCACCGTCAATGCATTCAAACTAGGATGGACTGACTAGGTTGCAGCTCTCACAATCTGAACACTTTACCTCTGAATATTTCTGCATTAGCACGGGAGCTTTTGGACAACATCTCATATTCAAACCATAACACTGCTTTATGTACCACAAAGGCTGTTCCTGAAAACTAGCCAGAGAATTAGAGACAAGACCCAAAATAGTCAGCCTACCGTTAAAAATATTGTTGGCGGAGAAAAAGGACAATATAAATGATGGTCACAAAACAATGGCAGCAGTGAAGGACATTCCGTCACAGCTTCTTAGACATAATTTTCTAGTATCACAATATTGCATGTTATTGTAATTTAAAAGTCCAAAAGATGAATTAAAAAGGAGTATGATGACATACTGACTTGGGCAATAAGTGGAAGAAATATCTGCAAAATAGAGCCAATATAAGAAGAATGAGAAATCAGAAATGCAAGGATGAATAACATGGAGGGTAGACAGGAAGATAAATATATAAATATAAATGTATTCCAATAGTTCATAGATAGAAAGATAGATAGATGATAGATAGATAGAGAGATGGTAGATAGATAGATAGATAGATAGATAGATAGATAGAGGAGCATGAAAGAATGATAATGAATTGGAAAACAAAAAATAAAGTTTTCCTGAGCAGAATTTGATTTGGATCTATAAAGAAGCTTGCACTGACTGATAGGTAAAATAGCTGACAATAAACATCTCTTAGTACATGTCTATAAATCCTATACCTCTAATTCTAATCATACAAACTTTTAGAAGAGATAATACATTTACTTTTGGAGGAGAAAGAATTTGAATAGACTTGAACTTCTTAACTAAAATAGTGGCATCTACAGACAAGTGGATAATACCACATCTTTATGTAGTTAAACTTAAATGGATAGGCTGATGAATTATATGCCACATCTGTGCTAAACCTGTTTTAAATGAAGAGATAAGAGAGGAATGACAAGGAAAACATAGTAATAGTCTGAACTAAAAGTAACACACTCCCACAGATAAAGTTTTAAAGAGAATGCTGGGAGTGGGAATGAAAAAACCTTGAGCATGTAACATTTCACTTCTGGACAAAGTGACAGAGTGATGACAATCATTAGGAAGCTAAAATTTGAAAATCTTTAACCCCAAACAGTCTCTTTAGATTTAGCTTGAATGCTTTGGATCAATTTTTATGTAAACAATGAAAATAAACATTTAATGGGATCTGTAACTATGTACATGAGAGAATGGGAATGGTGAACAATGCACATGAAGTGAATAATTGCGCTGATGTTTGTGCCAACTGCCTGTATTCAGTCCAGCTCCAACATTCCTGGGCAGCCTGACCCTGGGCAAGTAAAACTGAAAACTCTTTTTGCCCATCTGCAAAATGGTCATCGTACTATAAATTCCTAAGGTTGTTTTAAAATTAGACACAGCATATCTCAACACTTGGCCTAAATCAATAAATACTGGCTTCAAGAACAAATAATTTCCCAAACTCTCTCATAATATATAAGTACACATTAACAGAGTTTTCAGAATTGTGGTATCTGCAAAATGAGTGCACATGCTGCATCAAATGTACAGCAGCAAACTCATATGGCAACAACCAAAATGAATGCATTATAGGAAAGATATGCACAACCTCCATATGCTTACTCTCCAATATACAGGAATGATGTCAAATAAGAAAGATACACATTGAGCAACACTGCCATTTGCAATGATTTGGGTGTAGCTACAGTAAACTCTATGGATATGTATATTACTCATATATTTGTCTTACAATGTAGACAGCCCCAACCACTTATCTTCCTTCTTCACCTACATCAGTAAGGCAATTTCTTTATTTCATATTATTTTTTGTGGTACTGGAGATTGAACTCAGAGGTACTCTATCACTGAACTACATCCCCAGCCCCATTTTCTATTTTATTTTGAGACAGTCTCACTAATTGACCTAAAAGGGCCTTGAACTTGTGATCCTCCTGATACAGCCTCCCACCCAAGTCCTTTATTTAATTTTTATTTTGAAACAATTTCTCACTAAGTTTTGTAGGCTGCACAGGTTGCTCCTGAGCTTGCAATCTTCCCAGTAGCTGAGAGTGCAGATATGCATTACCATGTCTGGTAATAAAGCAATTTCATCTTCAGGCTGGTAAATGAATGGGGTATTTTTTTTTCTTTTTTGTGCATAGTTTCCATCCACACAAACCTGTGCAGAGGTAAAAGGGAACTGTGTATTCCTCTTGATCTCTCCTAGAAATAGGGCAGGATTTTTCCAAGAAACTGACCTGTAGATATTCATTCTGACTTAAATATCAACACATGGCCTTTTCTAAACCTTTTGTTATACAGTGATTAGCAACGACAAATTGAGATTCAAATTCAAGGGCTGGTGAAGAGAAGCTGGTTTACTAAGAAGTGAATGGCCATGTGGAGATGTTTGTCTAGAAAAAAATAGCAAAAAAAAAGTGGTGGTTCCAGTATTCAGAGAGAAAAGGCACTTAGGTAGTATCTGCCTTACTTGATACATAAGAAGCTCTTTTAATTGAGATAGAAAATAATAAAAGTGCCCCAGCTGAAATTTAGGAAGAAATGTATGGTTAAAACAATAAAAAAAAAACTAAAAATAAATAATGAATATGGAAATGGAATAAAAGTTACTAATAAATAATGTTAAGATAGTTTTCAGTGAGTATGTGCAAAAAATTTAAATTGACAAAAACCAGTTCTGAGAAGGGCTTGCAGGTAAAGTCAGGCCAACTTTCTGGAGGACTACTTGGCAATATCTGTTAAAGTTGATTAAGGAACAAATATTGTTTGCATTGATGAAATTGATATCCTAATACATAATTTTAGCAATAATTTGATATCCTAGCACATAAATCTAATAATAATATATAGGTAGATATAAGCTAAAGTGAATCACTGTATATTAAAAATTTTTGAAGAATATGAAATATTTTTATCACTAAAGGAGATTGGTTGATATTTTAGCTATATATAAAATAAACTACAAAACCATTGCAAATATACACATATAACTGCATCTAGGCATATCATATCACATATAGTAACTTCTGATCATAGTAAACTACTAAATACAAATAGCATGTATGATAAGACATTACTTTTGTTTAAAACTAATTAACAGGTATTTTTGTTACTGAAATATGTCTTACATATTAACAATATTTACTTTATGTTTAATAACTACATATAGTCTGATTCTGGATATATATTTTATTCATAAATAGAAAAATGAAGCTAAGCTTAGAGAAAAAATATGTTTATTTTACTTGGCATAATACTGGAAGTAACATAAAAGGTAGAGAAATGTTCTTCCTGCATTTACAAAATACTCTGGAATTTTTATCTTGTCTAATTCTTCTTTGTGGTACTGAAGCTTCTCAACCTGAATCTTCTGAGCAGTAAGAATTATCTATCAAAAGAGAGTCAGATAATTTTTTTAACTTTTTTTTTTGCATAAATTTGGAATTTGGCCTTCTGAAGCCAGAAGTTCTCTACCACCAAGCTTTATCCTCAGCCCTTTTTATTTTATTTTGAGACAGGGTCACACTCAATTGCCCAGGATGGTCTCAAACTTGATATTCTCCTGCCTCAGCCTCCCAAGTAGCTGGGATTATGGGCATGCACCTACACATCTGGAAGATGAATATTTTGTATTATGCTATCTTATATTTAAAATGAAATTAAATTGAAGTTGATTTTCTCTTTATATACTTAAAACTTTACATTTTTATGATTAAATTTTTTGGGCAAGTAGTATTTGAATAGTTATATAAAGTAAAATTTCCCTGAATACTATGTATTGATATTTATTTTCTTACAGAATAATTACATGATAAATATATGAATAATAAACCACTTTTAAATTCTATTCTCAAATATTGGGAGACAGGAAAATAAACTCTGAATTCCAAAAATTCTATTTTAAAAAGTAAAGGAAAAATGTGGGCACATATTGGTATGCAAATGGCATGCACAGTTTTTTATTTGTATTTTTTATGCCTAGTGCTCACATGTTATTTCTTCATTGTTTACCCTCCACTACACTGTATCTTGTTTTTTAACTTGCATGAAAAGTTTACTAGAAACATGGTATCATGTGGCCTGACTTCAAACACTTCTCCACTGAAAAACAGCCTATGCTTAAAAATTAAACCCCAGATTTAAAATTATGTAATTATTTCTTTTAAAATAAATCTTATTATATACATTTAAGGTATACAATGTGAAGTTATTGATACACAGAAAGATCAAACAGGCCATGATATTGAAGTACATTGGCCTGCATGCCATCTTATATAGATACCTATTATTTTTGTTATTGTAACAAGAAAGCTGAATCTACTTGTTCAGCATGAATCCCATATACATCACAATTTTCATTTACTAATAAGTTACTATAATTTGTAATGATAATACTTTAACCTGTTTCAAAGTCAGTCCTGAAATAGATAGTTAACCATCTCCTTCTTAGAATTGTTCCTAAATCACCTAATTTCCTTCTATCCTTGGGCATCCAAATTATGATGATGGTGGTGATGATGTTGACGGTGATGGTGATTTAAAATAAATTCTAGCAGGATCTGGTGGCGCATCCCAGTCATTTCAATGACTCCAGAAGCTCAGGAAGGAGGATCTCAAGTTCTAGACCAGTCTGGACAACTGAGTGAAACCTGTCTCACAATAAAAAAACCAAAAAGGGCTGGGGATGTGGCTCAGTGTGGTAGAGTTCCCCTGGGTTCACTCCCAGCATAAGTCCACCAAATTATAGAAAATCTTCAGAGACATTTTATGGCACAAGGAAATAAGTATTCATATTTTTTATCTCCTTAAAAAACAGTGTCATTTGCCCTGTTCTGCATCTTGCTTTTTAACTTAATATTCGTGGGAGATCTTTCCATATCAACATTCAAAGATTTCCTCATTTTTTTCCCCAAACACACATTGAATATGTGAGAATTTATCAACCTGTTACCAGATTCCTCAGAAATGACATTAGTTTGCTTCCAATCTTTTGAAAGACACACTTTGCTTTCATTATGAATTATGACATGATAGATAACCATATAAATTGCATTATCTGCACATCTAAGTTAATTTTTTAAAATTAAATACCTATAAGCAAAGTTACTGGTTTAAAAGGTATAACATTTCTTGAAATGTTGAAATCACATATAAATTTTCTTAAAAGATTAAAAAGAGCAAACTGCATTAATTTAAACAAAAAATAACAATAATCACTTATCAGTTTATGGATTTTATCAAATCATTGAGGAAAAATAAATTGGAGTATGCAAGTATCCCATACTCACCTTTGTTTTCTTTGTCGTTTTTTAAAAACCTGACTCTTGGAGTAGATTTTGAAATTTACTTACATATGTACAAATAATTGAACATCTAATAATACCTTAAATTTTAGAAGGAAATGAAAGGAACCATCTTTTAATAATCAAATCCTTAAATTAAGCCAGGTATGGTGAGATATGCCTGTAGTTCCAGCTCTTGGGAGGCTGAGGTTGGAGGATCACTTGAGCTAAGGAGTTGGAAACCAGCCTGAGCAATATAGTAAGACCTGGACACACACAAATAAACCAAAACAAAAATCAAAACCTTAAACAACTTGCTTTTATTGAATCTGAAATATTTCTTCAAACCATGGGAAGTAGTTTCTTTTGGAGGGGAAAAAAAGCCAAAGCAGAATCCTTTTGCCAGACCTAAAGTCCCAAGAGACACATTCATTACTTTGTTGCTGTACAAAGCCACGGAAACTCTGACAGTCAAAGCTGTCACAGAACGTTCCTGTGAAGCACCAGCTTTGTAAAATTTGGCCATGTTCCTATTCTTTGCTCATAGCAAGTTACACAACTGTTTGTTTATATTTGTTCGCATAATAAGTAAGCAAAGTGTGTACACTCCTTTTTGTTTTCATTCAGGAAAACATTTATAAGGTGTCTAATTACTATTTCACTTGACTACTAATGTTTTGCTGATGATAAGAAATCCATGCCCTATTTCATGAAGCTATTTGTTTATTTGGCAATTTTATTTCTCTTCTAAAGAAGCCACATCCTTTTTAACAAAGCTATCTAGTAAATGACTAGATGTAATTATATGGTTATTTATATATTTGTCCATGTCAGAGTTTTAATAATAAAAGTATATTTTTATACAGGGCATTCTAATACACTCTAGCTGTGACTTCAATAGTGGATTCAAGGAAACAGGATTTTTAAAAATTTAGTTTTTCAAATTTAAACAATATCTACTTTTAACTAATACATAAAAATATAAAAATTGTACATATTAATTATGCAACATTTGAGTTTCTCTACATGCATATGATGTGCAATCCTTAAATCAGGTTAAGCATTTCTATCTCCTGAAACAATTACCTTTTCCTTATAGTGAAAATTCTTAATGTACTTTGTGACAAAACTGATAGAGCTGCAGTATATATGTTGAACTCTCCATGACAACCAAAAAAGACCCAAAAAGTGCTAAATCATATATTAAATGGTCCCAGAATTTTTCTAAAGTTGTGAAATGAAAGTACCTGGTAAGTCTTCTTTGCTTGTCTTCCTATTTGATTATCTCTGGATAAAGACAATCCCAGCAATCACAAAGGGTACTGCTAGGAGACAGCAGTCCAGGTCTCATCCTGCACATCCAGTTAGGCAGTTCCATGAATACATGACTGCTTCTCCACAGTCTTCTCCAGGAGGAATTTTTCCAGATGTTGTTGCCAGTGCCTCATCATTTCCTATTCCCATTACAAGGATACAAGCTCTATACCCCAGAGTGAAATCTGGATGATAATAAGCTTAAGATTCTAAAATTATTTTGTAGAGATTCTTTGTTAGCATAATTGGAAATTGACTTGAAATACCTTCAGATGTACTGGTGTCAGCCTGGATTTAGATGGTACTAATAAGAATCAGGAATGAACAGGAAGAATTTCAGTCATGGAAACGCCATTTTCAAAGTAATATTCAAAGCTCCAATGGCTAAAATAAACACAGTTAATTCTGTTTTTCAGCTGTTAATTGTATTTTTTATCTGTTAGCACTAACATAAGTTGAATTTTAAAAGATTATCAGTAGTACATTCTCACATGCACAGAAGTTATTGTACTTAGTGTGAAAATGGTGATTGCCCATGATTAACCTTTTGATGTTAGGTAATTTCATTTTATACCACTTTCAATCACCTTGACAGGTTTTTTTTTTTTTTTTTTCACCAGTGGAGAAAAACTGATGGTAAAAACAACTCTCTATCAGTTTCTCCTTTCTTGTGGCATTTTATTTTCATTTTTAGGAAAAATTACATCAGAAGAATTAAAGTATGTAAATGAAAAATGAAGGGAAAATAAGAGGAGGAAGACAAGAGAGATGAAGAAGAAGGTGTAAGTATAGACCATAATGAAAGTGATGTGGGAAATTTTCATCAATATTCAGAAGTTGGTAAATAAACATTTTTGAAGGGAAGAGGAATTGCATTATTTTAATAGAGATTATTAGAAAATGTTTAATAAGTAAAAAAAACTGTGATTTGAAATAATAAAGTACAGTTTTTGTAAAATAGTGATGAATATAATATGTATGTTCACTGAAGGAGGAAAAGGAACTTCTAATAAAGTTAATAAAGAAATAAATCAAAAGAAAGGAACTCTGCAAGTATTACACATTACTATAAATTATAGAATGTAAAACATTTGACAATATTAAGGTAGAAAAGAGTCCATATTTCATAAAAGATAACGTTGGAAATGGAATTTTAAAGGAGAAAATGGTGTGTTAAGATTGAGACAAAATATTGGTATTACTGAAAAAAAAACATTGAAACACATACAGGAGGTAAAGTTTCAAGGTTCATAATAAAGACATGCTAAATAATTTATTTGTTTACTATCAAATGATTAATATTAAGAGAAAAACGTTGACAGATTTGGGAATAAGAAACACATTTAAATAATACCAAAAATTCCTAATTTTCTAAGAGCCAATTAATTAATATGGAAAGAAAGAAAATGTGTCAGGTTTATCTTCTGTAGCACAAAATGTCAAAGGACAAAAGGAAAATTGCTATATTACTTTTTATTTATTTATTTTTTTGCGGTGCTGGGGATTGAAACCAGGGCCTTGTGCTTGCGAGGCAAGCACTCTACCAACTGAGCTGTATCCCCTGCCCTGCTATATTACTTGGAGAGGAATAGTTTATGATATAAGAATTCAAAACACAGCCACTTTGTTATTCATGTGTGAAGGTAATCAAAAGATACTCTTTAGATATGCAAATCTTAGAAAATATATCATCCACATAAACTTCATGAAAAACACATTCTCTGAACAGGGTTATATTCCAGGCTACTGAGATAAAAATATAACAATGAAGGCATAGTAAAAAGGACAACCAAAGAATATTTTAAACTTGAAGCAGTTACACATATGTGACATATAAATAACCCTTATGTTTGTCTACAAATGGAAATACAAAACACCAAGCCTTGATGCTGATGAACTGAGGAACATAAAATATACTACCTGTTTTACACGTAAAAGAGAACTATAACTTTCTTATGCAAATATTTAAAGAAGCACAGATTTAAGAATACATTTTCCTTTTTGCTTGTTCTAGATGACATTTTTATTTACAAATATAACACACTGCCAGGCAAAAATTCAAATATACAAAGGAGAATAAAAAACAGTTATTAATCTGTCATCCACACTCATGAAATTTCACAGCCAAAATGAAATGAGTGTGCATCTCTGTCTTTACTTATATGTAAGATACTTTAAATAATTAAAAATCGTCCTGGGAAGATCTGACTGGAGTTTATGTTTTCATATGAGATAAGGAAAGAAGTATTTTACCAACAGTGTAACTTGGTTAAGAATTGTCACCACAAGGAAGCAATGCCCAGGAATTTCTGTTAGGTAAAGTGATATCAGAAAATATTTGAAAATTTAAATATGACTAGATTGATACTTTCTCTCTATGAGAAAGTCAGAAAAATCCCCAGTAGAATTTAAACTGTATTTATAAAGGATGTTTAAAATATGTATCCAATTTTGTGGAATGCAGGAAAAATAGGGCTTAGAGAACAAGTTATAGTATTAAAAACATATTACCAAAGAATAAGGATCAAAATTCAATTATCTAAACTTCTACCTTGGGAAATAAAGAAAAAAAGAATATTTTAAGCTTAAAGCATACTAAAGCAATAAACAACAACAACAACAAAATCACAACAGAAATCAATGAAATGGAGAACAGGAAAACCAAAGGCTAATTCTTTGAAAGGACAAAAGGATTCTTATTCATTCAGATATAGCCAGTGCAATGAGACAAGAACATTAAACAAAAGTATGTGGACCTGAATAAAATAAACAGAATTGCCTTCTGTTGCAGATAAAAGGATTAGACAATTTTGAAGAATTGCCAAACACCTGGAACTATTGTTAGTATAGCAAGATTGCACTAACAATGTTAATATACTAAAACACTCTAGTCCCATATACTAGCAATGAATAGTTGGAAATTGAAATTTAAAACAACAAAGCAAACAAACAAACAAAAACAGTATCGTTGTAAAAGAAAATACTTAAGTTGTGAACCTAACAGAAAATATATAGGACATGCATGGGGAAAATCATGAATCCTCAATGAAAAAAAAAATACCGAAGATCTAAATATTTGCAGACTTTTTCCCACATTTCTAAAAACAGCATAAACATATGGTGGTAATATGTGATTTATTATATGACTGAATTAAGTGTCATGAAATCAAGAGGTAACCAAGTATAACCCAGGTGACCCAATATAATTTCAAGGGTCCTTATAAGAGGGACAGGGTAGTCACAGTGAGGATTGAGGAGTAAGAGATGATGCTTGAAGAGAGGAACTGGAATGCCCTAGGAAGGGGTCATGAGCAAGAAACATAAGCAGCTCCTGGAAAATGGCAAAGGCAAGGAGAGGAAGACTCCGAGGGGAAATGGATGTGCACAAGTGAGACTGATTTCCAAAACTACAATATGATATTTTTTGTCACTAAGTTAGTGATAATTTTTAGCTGCAGTAATAAGATCCTAATACAATGATCAAATCAAGGAAATTTTGAGACACTGACAATCCCCTCCAAAAAATTTAAGGAGACAGGCTCATGAAAGGTATTGTGTGTCCTAAATTGAGTAGTATACAAAGTATGGGCTCTAATTAATAATAATTATCAATGTTGGATTTTTTTATCCTAACAAATAGATCATATTAATGTAAAATTTTAATAAAGGAAACTTGGACTTGTGCTGTATGGAAACTTTTATCTTTGTGATGATTTTATAAATTTCAAACTGTTAAGTTTATGTACATAAATGGAATGATTCTAAAGCAATGAACTTTAGATTGGGAACTAACATGAAAATAGACTGAATGAAAATAATTTGGTCAACTGAATTAAAAACTAAATTAAAGATAGAAAGTTCACAATAGAAGTTAGATATTTGTAATATAGTTCCGAAAACTGAGAAACATTTGACACACGGGAAACATTTAGAAATTATAGGATCAAAGTTATTATAGTTTATAAAATAGGGAATTCTAATTGAAGAGAAACCATAACAAATTCATTTGTGCAAATAGGCAGAGGTACAAAATGAATGAAAGCAAATGATACAGCACTCGAAATTTTATATAAAATACTTTATTATTTTTAGAGAAAAAAACCTTAAATATCAAGAAAACTTCTTTAGAAAACAAGGATATCTAAAACACAAAATATTAAAATCACACATTATTTTTAAATTTAAAAAGACTTCTGTGAAACACTAAATGCAATAGCAAAAATTAAAGCGAATTTTTAAAACAACAGAAATGTCCAATACTTACTAAAATTTAGACAGTATCCATAGATTGATTTTTGAAATCTACCAAATAATTATTTTGAAGAAAGTCATTTCAATCTGCAGTCATTTTAAAAACTCATGGAAAAGATAATTATATAAATTGCTCCAAAACAAAGATGAAAGATGGTATCTGTTTTCACTCTGAATCCAAAAAAAACTTTGACAACCAAACCTATAAAAGATGAACTAAGAAAAAAAATCACAAGACAATTGAACTATTACCTCCAGTGAGGTTGATTGCTATAATACATGTGGTAGGTAGAATTTTAGGATGACCCCCACATTTTCTGCCCATCTACAATAATATAGACCATGCATGATTCCTCAGACTGGGATTATTTTGGTTTATATGCTTGTCATTCAATTATATTGTTTGATATAGTTGACCTCAAAATAGATTAATTGGGTGTAGCAGACCAAATCACATCACATGACCTCTTTAAACCAGCAAATTTTCTTTGATTGGTATTAGAAAAATTTCCAGTAGGAGAAGAATCTGACCCACTGAAAATGAAGGGGCATGGGGTAAGTAAGGAAAGTAGCATCAGGAAGCTAAAAGTGGCCACCAGATGACAACATGGAATCAGGGACTCTAATATCATAACTGCAAGGAACAGAATTAAATTATATATATAATTTAATATGTAAAGTTATATATATATGTATATATATATATATATAACTTTAAAATTTTTTCTCAAATTCTCAGATAAAAGTTGAATTCTCCTGACATCTTCATTTCAGCTTTTTGACATCCTGAACAGAAAAGACAGACATAAAATTATAAAGAACAAGGAAGTGTTAAACAGCCTAATTAATGACCTTGAAATAATTAACCAGAATAAATAGAGCCACAGATACTGAGGAAACTGGTTTTATTTTAGTCATATAGTAAATATAAAGAAATTTCACAGAATCATTATCACATAGAACCTTACCACTCCAATGTAATTAAGTTAGAATACATTAATAAAATGTTAGTAAATAAAATATTCATAAAACAGGAGATTGAAAAGTCAGATAAAAACTCATTTATCAGCAAGTCATGGGATAAAAAATGAAATGATCTAAGGACAGACCTTGGAGGAATTTTGACATATAAAGTCTGGGCAAGAAGAAACCTTTAAGAAATTGATGAAATAAGATAGGAAGAAATCTGTGGTGCCATGGAAAAGGAGAAAATGAGAAAGTGTGGCAAAGGATGTTCAATCCTAGAAATGATGTTTTATTATGAAATCTCATCAGTGCCCTTATCAGGCTTTTTGCCCACCTGGATAAAAATTTAATTTGTGATTACTTTAGTTTTAAAAAATCTTCAGTATTTTTTTTTCAGAAATTAAAACATGTTTTTTAAAAAAAATAGGAACTCTAGAGCCCTTCATTGTACATTGCTGTTTCTGACTTGTAAGCTGACATTAAAACATGTAGGATATATGTGGGTCATATATGGGACATGAAATCTATTCTTTCTGAAGCATTATTGCTCTCAGGAATACTTATGATCAATTCAGAAACATTGTTAGAACCCATAAAAGATATCATGATTCTAAGCAATCTCAGGTATCTACCTGAAGTTCTTTGATAAGACAGTCTGATTTCTAATTTATTGGAGTTATCACTTTGCGAAGGTATTAGTCCAAATAGTTACCATAAAGAAATATTTCTTGGTGCTTGACTTCCATAAATGCCCAGAGGTTTGTTCACATTTTTGGTTTTAATGGGCCAAGTGAGGGTCTTTGATATTCTGGTGCATTTAATTTTCATCATACAATATATACAACAGAGAATTTATTTTCTTCCTTTGAAAGCACACCAAGTATTTCTTTTACTCTTAGAATCTTATTTTTTTATTTCAAAGAAAAAGTATTGAATGTGCCAATTTTTAAATATCAAAACTTAATAAGTGCCTATTTTTCTTATGTTACCTGCTTTTGAGTCTTTTTATACCTTTTAAATTCATTCCTTCACAACTTTATTTCTAACTCCTTCTTGGAATAACATTTGTTGACAATTCACTAAAACGTGTTCTGTATGACTCATACCGTATGTGGCCAATTTGATCTCTGATCCTTAAGAAACCGGGTAATTTGCTTCAAATGCACCCGAGGTGGACCAATAATAAATGGGCAAAAGGGTGTGGCCAGGTTAATAAGTACAACTCCACTTTTTACTGTCTTTATTTTTCCTTTGACTCTTTTTTCCCTAACCTTAGTTTTCAAGCATTACCCTCTGAGTTCTCTCTCTATTTGATTTAGTGTCTAAAGATCACTACCATAATTTTGAACCCCAGAAACTCAGCACAATTTTTTTTTTTTTTTTTTTTTTTTTTGCGGGGCTGGGGATTGAACTCAGGGCCTTGTGCTTGTGAGGCAAACACTCTACCAATTGAGCTATATCCCCAGACCCCACTTTTCAGTGTTGCTGACCACATTCAGGTGGTCAAATATTTACCAAACTTCTACAATGTATCAGAAATTATGAAAGAAACATGACTTCAGTTGTAAGATATACTTTGTCATCAATACAAGTGTCTATGTGCAGGCAACACACACACACACACACACACACTCTTCCTGGTTGTCCAATAAAGATTTGAATTATACATCTGAAAATACAAGCTGCAAAAAGGGAAAAAAAGTTATAAATTAAAACTAAGAAACTTTTGGATTCAGCACAAATCATTGTTCTAAGATGATAAGTCAACATTCCATCTCAATAAATTACATAACAGATCTATGATATAAAGGACCATAAGGAGTAGCCAAATGTTAGGAATAAATAGACCTAAAAACTACTATGTTTTATTTCTTCTGACTGCAAATGTGTTTAAAATAACATTTTCATCATGTTTACTTATTTCTTGACAGCTTCTGACAATATAAACATAAACCATCTGTAATTTAAATTGTAACCTAATTCAAAATACCAACCTAAATTCCATTATTTCATTTTTTTATGAAAAATGGACAAAATTTACAATTTTAGATCATTTTATTTAAAAGACAATGAAATGAATGTTGCATTTATATTTAACATTTTCTTGCCCACTATATTTAATTCTTTTGGTAAACCAGTTTTCTGAAGACCAGCTACAAACAGACAAAAAAGGTTATTCCTCATTCCCAATATACTAATTGAAATTTGTATTTCAATATTTTCCTGTACTTTCTTTTTGTCCTATTTATTTATATATATATTTATTGGTCCTTCTTATTTACACGTGACAGTCGAATCCATTTTGATAAAATTATACAAGCATGGAATATACCCTATTCTAATTAGGACCCCAATGTTGTGGGCATACATGATGGTGAATCCACCATCATGGATTCACTGTCATGAATTCTGATATGAACATAGGAAAGTTATGTCAGATTCATTCAACTTTCTTTCCTTTTCATATCCCCTCTCCATTCCCTCCATTCCCCTTTGTGTAATCTTCTGAACTACTATTCTTCCTCTTATCCCTTTATTGTGAATTAGCTTCCATATATCAACAGTAACATTTGACCTTTGGTTTTTTGATTGGCTTATTTTATTTAGCATGGTAGTCTCCTGATCCAATTATTTACTGGCAAATGCTATGAAGTCCTTCTTTATGTCTGAGTAATATTCCATTGTGTGTATATATACCACAATTTCTTTTTCCATCATCTATTGAAGGGCACCTAGGTTGTTGCAAAGGTTAGCAAATGTGAATAATGTCACTATAAACATTAATGTGACTGCAATTTCACTCTTCATGAAACAGATTTTAATTTTGCATGGTGAATGATCATAATATAAAAGATATTAATAAAATTATATGATAATATGTTCCAGTTTATAAATAATTGATATTTTTCATTCATTATACAAATGTACTCAGAATAATGTAAATACACACTTATAAATGCTAATTTAATTATGCATTATAGATAGTATAACAATTAGGTTTGTTAAAGTGCTTTGAACAAATGAGACTTATTTTTGGTCATTTGTACTTTCATATAAATTTTATTTCAAGGTTGTCAGTTTTTGAAAACAGCCTATCTGAATTCTCATTAAGATTTAATTGAAAATATGAATCGATTGGCGAGTGGACATCTCCTCAGTATACACAATATGTTCTATGTTTCATTATTGTGCTCTCTCTGCAACTTAATTACTTCTTCATATTCTGAAGAAGAAATTTCCATAAAAATTAATTTTCAAATTATACAACCACAGAAACCAAAAAAAACATATTTGAATTTTATATATATATAAATATTTGAATATAAATATATAAATATATAAATATTTGAATTCAATCTTGTTTGAATAAATATATAAATATTTGAATTTTATATATATATGAGATTAGGCATTCAGATACATTAAATCATCATGAAAGTATAAGAAAATTGCATCCCATTTCATTTATTAATATAGGAGATATTTGGAAGCTTACATAAAAATAAAATCAATGAATCATTTTCAGTTACATTGCTTACCTTTATTCTTATTATTGTCCTAATAATACACTCACTGCCAACCAAACACTGGAATTCAAAGACATCTAGAGAAGCCAGAAGACAGAAAATTATTTCACTACTTTCCATTGCACTGGTTTCTATATTAATTTAGCTGTTTAATTGATACCTATGGCAAAATTAGTTATACCAGAAAACACTGTAAGCTAAACATGTTAAAAAAGAAAAAAATATAAATTCAAAAAATGAAACACCTCTATCTTGTCGAAATCATCGTTCTAAGATGTCAAGTCAATATTTCATCTCAAAAAATTACACAAACATATCTTAATATAATGGACTATAAGAAGCAGCTGTTATAAGTCAGTCCACCTTTATTTCTTTCAGCTGTTTGAGAATATATTTAAAATAAAAATTTTATCATGTTTACTTATTTTTGATAGCTTTTGATGGTAAAGACATAAAACATCTATAACTTAAAATTGCCTAATTCAATATATCAACCAAATTCCATCTTTTCTTTTTGCTGTGACTAATTAAAATAATATTTTCAGATCAGGTTTTGTTAAAAAAAAAGGGGGAATAAAACAAATATCCCAATTGTGTTTAACATTTTGACCTATTTAATTTTTTATATTAGGCATCTAATAGGCCAGCTACAAACAAAAACAGCATTACATTTTATTATGATGATATGCATATTTTATCTCAGTCTTAAGTTGTTCATTATGAGCAACAGAATCTCAAGTTAGAAGAAGTAATATTTTAAGATTGAATGTCAGTAACTGACCATTGTTGAATTTGGATGATTTTCTTAAACCAGTAAATGAATGACAACTCATAATCTTACTCAATATCTAAATTTGTTCAGGTAACTCATAAAGTATTTTACTTTTATATATCTTACTGGATTTAATAAAAAGGCAGACCTATTCAAAATTAGTCCCTGCATTAAAATGTACAATTACATATTCTAATAATTTGAATCATTTTACTAAAATGTACATCTTAAAATATTTTATTCAAAATGAGTTTCTTCAATATTTTGGGGAAGAAAATCCTAGTTCTCAATTGTTTATAAAAGTACTTATGTGGAATCTTTTTCTAAGAGATAACAAACTGTGTTTCATACTTATAAGGCATTCCTGATGCCCATACACCTAATGATTGTTGTACATATGGTTAAGAATAAATCACAAGCTACTAAATGTTCAAAAGATCATTTTCTCTCCTGCATATGCTATATTAAAAACACATTTGGCACTTTGGGCACTTGAGCTTAGACATCAAAATATGAACTTATGCTGTGAATCAATATGGCATAGTATTTAGACAGAGAATTGAACTGTGGAAAGACAATAATTTCAGATGTGGCAGGTATGTTTTTGGTGCAATTCATAGAGTGTTAGTTATTGAATTAATAGAATTATTTCATTGCATATCATATTACCCTCATATAGCTTAAAGAATAATGTGAGGTTCCTTTAGAAATGAACTTTTGTTTCAATGATGAATATTTTTATGCATTTTGGAAAATAATTGCACAATGTGATGACATTCAATAATTTTTAGTGTGATTTCATTTATTTTGAAAATCAAGAATGGGTACTGGCTCAATATTCAATGTATGAGAAAAATAAATTGAATGTAGTTATATTATGGCCCAAGTAAAAACTCTGAGTTTGAAAAAGACTTTTACCTACATGTAAAAGATTTGCAGTATCAGTCTACAAGTACAATGCTATGGCATAGCCTACAGATGTTTGTTTTTGTTTTTGTTTTTCTCTCAATGTAACAAGATGCAAAGGGATAAAGGAAGAAAACAAAAGATCAGATTGACTAGAGCAAGCCTTTGGTCCAATAGGATTTAAAGAAATTAATCATTAGTTTAATAGGATATGTTTCAACCTGTAAAGTATTTCCATTGCTTATAGAGGAAAATGATTCAAATACTCAAATTCAGGGATTATTTGTTAACTAATCAAGTTTGAGGTTGGAGAGAAATATGCAAACCTACTTGTCATCCACCTGACCTCCACTCATCCCATTCACCCCCTCGTAGTACCCAACAGATGGTGGTACTGACATAAGTGCTGGGATTCTGATCCTTCATGGCTGATAGTAGTCAGTGGGGCTAGGGGCTTTCAGAGTCCATAGATCATTGTTTTACTCCAATTAGCCTCTCCCTTTATCTATCATACATTTTCTGACTATGCTATGATATGAAACATGCTAGGGAAAATTGTTCCAGTGGCTAAAGAAGACAGTGATCCTCTGTAACCGCACACTATTAAACTAAAATTACTATGAGCTTGGAAGACATTGTTATGACTTCCAAGATCCTTAAACATTTTCCTCTACGTATTTCAGTTAGAGAAAATCTCTGTTTATTTCCCCATCTTACTTGGATACCATCTTCACATTTTTATTTTTTATAACTGTCTAAAACTAGAAACTGCTGTTTTCTTCTTAAATGGCATTTAGTTCTGGACTCTGGGAATCTGTATGTAAAATTGCAAATATGACATTCATTATTTGCCTTATTTCAGACTGAACACTAGGTGGGCAGTGAGGCAAAGCAAGGTGGCTTTATTTTAAAGCAAAAACTTCTAAATTTGAAAGTGTAACTGAAAGTACAAGAAATGAAAAGATAAATCCTGAAAAGGGTTTTTAGATGGGAGCACACTGCCTAACTTTGCAAAGAAATTCAGTTCTGGTTTAGTACACATACACATTATTGTTCACAAATATTATGGAATAAGGAAGCACATATAGTATTAATATGGTAAGTCAGAATACAATGTGGATAAGATAATAGTGTAAGAATGTAACACACTATCCTGCTAGTGCTGGGCTCAAGGGGCACTTCGGTCACACTGAAGAGCCTTTACCATTATTCCCTGTGTTTCAGACACACCAACCTTCCTGCTATTATTCGCATACACCGGAAGAGATCATGATTTTTGTTTTGTTTTATTTTTCTTTTGTATTTCAAATACCTAAACAGTGATGTGCACTTCAGAGACATTTAGTAAATGTAGTGAATGAAAAAGTAGGAATTACATAATACAAGACAATTTCCATCATTTTGTTAAGGGTTGTCCTCAACTTGGGACAAATATGGAAAATATATACAGGAAAATAAATCTAACTGAAAATTCTGTAAATCAAAAATATCTCATTATCTCTAAAATTGAGAAAGCGTACAAAGCAATGTCACAAATCCCTTTTTAATTCCTTCCTAGCTTATCAAGTTTGTCTTACTATATCGTATAAACTAGACATCTGGGGCAGCAAATAGACACCTTTATCATCAATGGGACTAAAAGGAATGTTTTGTTGTTTTGTTTGTAAGATCGTGAAACTGTTGTATGAGTTCGAATTCTTCATTTTGTGGAACACAAAACACAGGGCTAAACAGCATTTGAGATGCATGCATACCCCACCTCTCTGACCATGGCTATCTCTTACTTAATCACTACAAAATTGTAATAAAAGCAATAATAATGTAAGAATAAAACAAATTATCCCATGTACACTACATAATAATGTAGTAACTTTTTAAGGATTCTAAGGATTACAAATATGTAATTATCTATAGGAATAATACTAAATTCTGTAATAGTACTAAGTATCAAAAGAAGAAAAAAAAAGAGAAATAACAAAAAGGAGAATAATAACGAAAGGAAATAGCCTGGAGACAAAAGGAAGCGTCCTAAACTGATAGGGCATCTATACAAATAGCCTGTAGTATGTTAGCTGTCAGTGGAGAAGGGCAGTGCAAGGAGTCTGGGCATATGTGCTGAACACTGACCTTTGCCACGTACAGTGACTGGAACTACATTTCACCTCTACTCTTTGTGTGTACCCCCTTTGCACAAGCCTCTGAAATGATTTCCATGAGATAGCACTGTGAGTGACCTAATATCTTAACAAAATACTTAAGGCAATATTCAACAATTCATTTTCAAGTTTTAAAGTTCATTAGAAATAGATGCCCTTTTTGTTTCTGTGGGCTGTCGGCTATTTTTTCCATTCTACCTGATGAAATCTATAATATAACATAAAAATAAGAAGGTTTCACTGATCACATCATGTTTTCACATATAGTTAAAAGTCACTGGATTTGCATATATATATATGTATACACACACATATGCACATATGTGTGGGTGTGCACACACACACATATATAGCTAGCTTGCATTTCCTCGATTTATAAAAACTGCATGCACTGGTTTTTTTTTCTTTTTTAAATAGAACCATGTCATGGATATTAAAATTGGCATTCTTAATGGGGTATCTTTTATTTGACAAAACATACTGTGTTCAAGGTTAATAATACATTTCAGCAATGAACGCAGCGCTTTTGGCAGATGTGTGCTCAGTTTCATCATTTTGATAGGCAGATCCCATTCTTCTCCTCTTCATAATAAGTAAAATCCTGCCAAAAGTCAATGTTCTGAAATGCTTTAAAATTCATTTTAATGTAAATTTGGATAGAATACTTTCTCTCTTGCTATCAGCCTAGCCAGTCTTTGCAAGAAAATGGGCTGCCTGGAGCAGAAGTGGATTTTAATAGCAAACTTATCATGGAACAATGAGTAGGATGAAATTGTTGGGTGGAAAAATTTGAAAAGTTTGTTTTTAGGGGGAGAGAGAAGGAGCCATGAAAACCATAATGCCTAAACCTGATTTCTTTTGTGAGCAAAAGCAAAATACTCAATTTCAAGGTATTTCACTGCTAATTAACACTGACCCAGTTTGAGAATTAGATTCTAGAAGGCGTTATGCAAAAGTCACAACTTTTCTAATTTGGCTATTTCAACACAATTTTAATGTACTTTGCTACTGGCATTGATACACTCTCTAAAAACAGTCTTTAAATCAAACTCCATATGATATAATTCATGTTGAATCTCAAAATTTCTCTTGATTTAAAAAAAAACACAATTTTACAACTTCACAAACGTTATATTACAAGACTTGGATTGACATCAAATATGCAAAAACATCACATACAAGAAATTAAGAAATATTTATTGAAACTTCATAATATTCCAGCTTAAATTATTGAAATAAATTATTGGGAAAAAAGACTCTAATATGTTTCTTGGTAGTGAGTCTGACAGTCCATCTGGATAGTAAATCAATGAAACGTGGAGAGTATTATTGTTTATGTGATAGTTTTGCATTCATTTCTGTGAACTTAAAGACTGCATTACCCTTGATATTCCCAAAAAGTATTCAGACATGGTCCCTTGAGCAATTTATAAAGATTTATTAGGTTTCCTCCACACAAAATAAAACAAAGAGAAAGGCTCTGTGCTTGGAATGGTCAGTAGGTCTGAAACAACATGGGTCCTCTCAGTTATTATAGAGCTATAAACCTAGAACAGATAGTGAGCACTACACGTGGGGTAGATACTGGAGTAAGACTGGGGAAGAAAGCTAAGATTAAACAATTAATAACTTGCATGCAAAATGAATGGTTAGGCCAATTACCATAAATGATACAGAGAACCACTAAAATATCATATACTCAAAAATTGTTTAGTCATATTTGATGGGCTAATTTTTCCAATGGTAGAAGAAGGATTCAACTTAGAAAACATACCTGTACAGAGCCAAACAAATATTTATTCAAATAGAGTTTTAGTCAGCTTTTTCACTGCTGTAAGCAAAAGACCTGACAAGAACAATTTTAGAGAAGTTTATCTAGTGCTCAAGATTCAGAGGTCTTAGTCCATAAATAGTTGTCTCTACTAAAAGATGAGGCAGAATATCATGGTGGACTAGTGTGGTGGAAGAAAGTGGCTGAGGACATGGCCATTTGGAAGCAGAGAGAGTGACTCTCTTCACCAGGGGAAGAATGCATAAACCTCAAAGTCAAGCCCCCATGTAGTTCAGTGGTCAAGTGCCACTGAGTTCAATCCCCAGTACCCCCCCAAAAATGTCAGGCCCCCAAGGACCCACCTCCTCCAGCCACATCCTTCCTGCCTACAAGTACCACTCAGTGAATCCCATCAGGAGATCAGTGTACTGATTAGATTAGGGACCTCATAACCCGATCAGTCCACCTCTAAACCTTGCATTGTTTCACACATGAACTTTTTGGGAGACACCTCACATCTAAACCACAATTTTCATTTTTTCCCTTTCTCTCTTTCTTCTCTTTCTTTTGCTTCCTTCTTCCCACTCCCCCTAAGCAATTTAATTCTATTTTATAAACAAAAATATTTTGTTACCTTCCTTTTATATGTGTCAAAGAAAAGCAAGTGCATTTCAAGAGTGTACTTTGTAGCCTTAAAACCGACATATTATTTGTTTTGGTACTACCGTTCCCTGAAATTCACCAAAAATGTTGTAAATAAATTGATGACATAATAAACCTGTGTAAAAATGCCTTAAAAGGAAAATATTTATATACATACAATCCAGAACATTAAGACCTATGATACAGAAATTAAATAATTCTGGCCTAAGTATTCTGGCACAAGTATTCTTTTAAAAGAAGACAAACTTTCCTTTGTAAATCCTGGACAAGGTAGCTGTACTTCCACTGTGTTTTATATTCATAAATGTGCAATTTGGCCTCAAACTTTTGGAGTTGTAACCTTACAGTAACCTTGAATCTGTCACTTCTGAGGTTTTGCTTCCAAGTCATCTATTGATGCCTTGCAGGGGTGAGAACCTTCAGGTTAGCTAACAGGACACCTATGAGCAGCTTCATGAAGCACTCACACTGAGTTTCTCACAGGAATGTTTGGCTCATTGCACATCCAGAATGTATGAGGCAATTGAGGTCTGCAGAAGTGGCCATATGGACTGCCCTGAAGACAGTGGTCCTTACCTTATGGACAAAACAAGGAAAGAAATGCAGCCTATGGCCAAGTGCCCACAAACTGCCTGGGCAAGCTTCAGTGGTAAGGTCCCTAAATTCGGCCTGACTTCTCCAGAAGGTAAGTTTTTGTATTAGAATTTATTGGTGTGTTCATGGTAATTGATTGTATTCTATTGAGGCAACAACTCATTTAGCATGAATTAGGAAATCAACCGTTCAAAATGGCCATGAGGGGAAGAATTACCTTTGATATAATATGCAGAATTAACTTAGGAATGAAGATTATAATACATTATAATCCTATTTAGAAAACACGGGAGAAGCCAGAAGTAACTCTAAGCACAGAATAAACCTTGACAAGAGCAAACCTTTCTATCTTTTTCAATTATTTCCCAAAATTTGTTTTGCACTTTTTGTTAGAGATTTTATTTCCTCATTTAAATGATGTGGGGATGAAAAGCCCCTCATACATACTTAAAATCATACCTTACATCATAGAAATGAGACAAGTTATTTAATAAGGTATCCTCTGTTTCTTTAAAAAAGAAATTGTACTTTAAATTTTTTGTTATTTTTCTTTTATTATTTAAATTAAATTTAACTGATGCATAAAAACATTTAACGTACATATTAATAGAGCATGTGATGCTTCAACAATTTTCTGTTATTCTTAAATCAGGTTAAACAAATCTAATCTCTCAATATTTTTCATTTCTCTATGGTGAAAGCATTCAAAATATTTTTAAGAAGAATAGTATTTTGAAAATGCATGATAAAATAATGAATGTTCTAGACAATAACTTGGATTTGAAAAAATATTCAACTTTTATTTTTTCCTATATGAATATTTGGATACACTGCTACATGTTATATTCAGAAAGTGTTCCTTTTCTTTTGAAAACACCTTTTCTAGAACATCAGGATCTCTCAAGTTTGGGTAAATGTAATCAACTCAGGATCACTCAACAGTGCAGATCATTGTAGCATTTATGGAGGGAAACAGCTTGCTGGGAAGAGGTGTATCTGTAAAAACTTAAAATGACTTAACTTTTCAGTCTTTAGCCTAAGGGGTATAAGCATGTGGGGTGGGGGAGCTGTAAGTAATAACCAGTAAAATTTTTTTTTTTTTTTTGAACCAGGGATTGAACTCAGGGATAATAGGCCGCTGAGCCACATCCCCAGAACTATTTTGTATTTTATTTAGTGACAGGGTCTCACTGAGTTGCTTAGGGCCTCCCTAAATTGCTGAAGCTGGCTTTGAACTCAGGATCCTCCTAACTCAACCTTCTGAGTCGCTTGGATTACAGGCGTGCGCCACCACGCCCCGACGTAAAATATTTTTAATATTTTGGAATATTAAATATTTGGTATCATATTCTAGTGAAGAAATTTGTCTGCCTCTGAATCAAGTCTCTGAAATTAGAACTATTGTTTAAGCAAGTACTTGCAAGATATTTACCTTTGAATATTTTATTTATGTTTAAGCCCATGATTGGTAAAGCAGTGTAGAACAGATGAAATGCTTCAAAAGGAAGAATAATTCCATTCTCCTTGAGAAAAATGATCTGAATTCATAGAGAATCTGACTGAGGCAGCATGGATTAAACACCTACCAAGTACAGCAATTTGAGCTAGATTTCTGTGGGAATCAAAGGAGAAATGAAACAGGATTCCCAGGAGGATTGATTTTCTAAACATTGACTCCACATTAGAGTAACCTAGGACTCCTCTCAAAAAATCCCAATTTAGGTCATAACTAAGTCCATTTAAATCAGAATCCTTTGGACTCAAGAAGCTCCTGCAAGTGGTTGATGTATTGACCAGGTAGAATAGTTCCATGCTAGAGAGGGTCTCAAATTTCTGTGTGCATAAAAACATGGGAATCTTAAGGATGTACATGTTCTGATTGAGTAGACCTGGGTTATCCACAGAAATTCTTTGAGAATTGTATCCTTGATACCACTGGTTGTCGGTCACAAGTTCTGCTTCCTCAAATGTTGAAGTTTGAACATTATAGAAGCACGCTGAAGCAAGCATATAGAGCAGGTTTTATTTAAAGGTAGTTAGAGACTTCTTCCGAGAGGGAGAAGGGGGCATGATTGGTATTCTGGTATCCCAAGAAGTGAGAGTGCCCTGCATCTTCTACAGATTAGAATTTCCTTTGTTCTTCTGCTCCCCATGCCCCCACCACCCTTATCTCTCTCCTGCCTCTGTAACTAGGCCCAGGAGATGCTGGTGATATGGCAAAAAGGTGAGAAGCAGATGGGCAGGGGGAAGGGCCAAATGGAGTGATTCAGGCTGAAGGCATTAATTAGCAATTCCCAGCCTGCAGCCTTTTGAGAAGGTTAGTATAGACAGGTAAGCTTGGTGATCAAAGGGCAGTGACATTCCAATCTCCCAGGGGTGGTCTCCAACTTCCAGGATCCACACTGGCCTCTGTTTCAACCCAATCACCTATAATTTTGGCTTCATCCTCAAGCAGTATCCTTATATATTGATTTGAAGTTAGAATTTAAAGTTTGGGTAACAGCAAACCATTGAGCAACCAAGTTAATTTGAAGTCCTTCCAGACTGACAGGACACTGCATAACTATCAGAGGAAAGGCGTGCTCTCTGTAGGAATCCACCACTGAATTAGCATCCCAATCATTTCCACAGATAAATTGCTCAATTAAATAAAAACTTCACAGTTAAAAAGATAATTATACTCTTTCAGGGTAGTGCTCTCCTTTGCTGCAGTAAGAACAGTCTCAGAACAGCACTTATTAAACCCCTACCAAGTATAGCAATTGAGCTAGATTTCTGTTCTATGAACAGAGAGTTTTGATGGTATTTTCAGTAGGATTACTTGAAAATCTATACTGAAAATCTAGACTAGCATGACTGGACAGGACTGGACAGGAACACACTGACATATATAAAATAAACCCAACTGCATAGGCCACAAGAGGTTTTTAGAAAAACTGTAGATGTTAGAAAAGGCCTTTTGGAGTCAATCTACAATATCTTTTTCTCTAATTCAATATCACAAAAAGATCAAATGAGTGTATTGGTGACTTTAGGAATACAGCTCATGTGGAGGGAAGTCAGATACTGAAGCAAGCATGATGGAGTCTCCACTAATTTTGTGAAAGGTGTCAGACTTGGAAGTAGGAGGTTTAATGCACAAGCAAGAACAAGAAGGAAAAATAGTTCCATTGCCAGACCTATAATACCAAACTGTGTGTTTTGAAAAAGCCTAATAATAAAGGCAAAGTCAATCTCAGAATAAATTTTTTGACTTAGAGAAATCAAAGCAAGTAGACCCATATCTAGTCATTAAGCATAGATGCTTCTCGTGGAAAACATTCTTGTAGAAAATATAAACCAAAAGTACTTTAAAGAAAAGGACCTCTATATTAGCAAGAAGTTCAATACAGTGGGTGATCAATGAAGGTGCTCAGAGGCAAAAACAGGAATCCAATTTCCTATTTTATCCTTAAACCCACAAGAAGATATTTTCTCAATAATGAAGGACGTTGTAAAACTGTTATTCATAAAGGTGCAAACTTACCAAACTTATGTGTACCATTAAATACCTTTCCCTGGGAGTTTACAAACTATTCTGGCAATAATCCTCGGTTATTTCCCAGTCTATAAATGTCCCTTCTTAGTTCTAATCAGGAAAGTTTAGCTCTTCCTCTAGAAAAGAAACCCATGAGCTTAATAATAGGAGGGATCCATTGCACAAATAGAATTGCCAAAATCATGCTCTTCTGAAGGTTTCTATGCTGAAATCTCAATGTGCACCACTCAAAAATAGGTCACAGTTAATTTTGAAGTGAATTTATCAGTATTTTATGCCAAAATTAAGCCCACATTAAAGATGGCAAGTTAGTGTGGGATTTTTAATTTTAGATTGATCCATCAAATCTTCTATCCAAATTCACAAAATAATTTCTTAAAGATGAAAATAGAGTTGGAAAGAAGATAATGGTTAACAGTCAATTAGATAAAAGACTCACCTTGAACAAAATGTTTGTAACAATTGACATCTTCCCAGTCATAAAAACCCAGAATGTTATTCTCAAGTCCTTAACCAGAACTTGTAGGAAGGACTTTAAATTTCCCTCTAAATCTATTTTTTTCTAATATATGGATGGTCTTTTTGTAATGTGCCAAAAATGGGGTGAGCATTGAGACTGATTCCATCTATCTCCTTACAGTTGCAGCTCAGAAAACTTCTAAAGAGAGGTGAAAAATGTGTCCAGAGTTCATAATCTAGTAGATGATTTATCCTAAAGAGGCCAATTCCCTACTCTCAAGAGCATGCAGGCTATTCAGAACTCCCCCAAACCCAATAACCAAGGAAAAATATAGAGGTTCAGTGAGGCAATGAGATTTCAGGTCTTCTGAAATCTCCATGCGACTCTATGACTTACGTAGTTAGTTAGAAACTTTAGTGAAGCTGTAATAAGAGTTTTGCTACAACAGAAGTGATCTTCCATCAGAAATAATGTTTTGTATCTATTTAACAATGCTACATTGCATTTAATCCTCTCCCATAATTAGCTATTTATTGTCCACTTTTGTATGTTCTTATAGTCAGAAGTCGTTTATCCACAGTCCCGAAAATATCAATGAAAAAGTTTGAATCCAGTTCACTCCTGGACTCTGGAGAGAGGAATTTTCTTACACTTTCAATTTAGTCCTGCCTGGGTGAGTCCTCTGATACTGCCTCAAAATTAAATCCTTCAGCATGACACATATTTTTGAGAAAACTCCAAATACTCCATAACCTTAAAGCTTAGTCAAGATAATAATGCAATAGTTCAACACTTCCTGTCCCAAAGTCAGAATTACTTACAAATGTAAAAGTGTGGAACCAAAAGTTCATGTTCAGTTATTCATTTGTTTTGTGCAGATCTTCCTCTATTATGGGCTAAAGAGCTGTTTAAGCATGTCTTTACAATTCTTTCCTTCAAACTTCCATATCTGCAATTAACTGCTTATAGAATTATAAGCATTAAGTTTAATAAAAGCATTAAATTGTTTTATAGCAACAGGAAACATTAGTTTCAGATGTGTAAAAGAAATACCTTTTCTAAAGCTATAGTTGTCAACTTTTACATAAATTCATATGTGGATATTGTTAAAAATATAGATTTTTGAAGCAAACAAAAAGTGAATCAGCTTGCTAGACTACAACATACACAAATTGAGCATTAGCAAGAATAATGAAAGAGGAAGAAAATGATGATGTTAGGAAAAGCATATTTCATCAGGGAATCTGGGGAGAATTTAGGAACAAGGAAAACAGAAACATGTTTTTTGTTTGCATATTTTGATTGCATGTGTTTTGTTTGCATATTTTTCCATCTTCATGTTTCCCTTCCCTGAATTTTGATTTGGCAAGTTAGAAGATATGCAGATTACTACAACTTAATTTTGAGGGAAATGTCAACATCAGACAATCCCTTATATGCTTAGAACATTGACCAGTCAATTTGGTGGTGCAAGTTCAAAGCCAAAGAATACCTGCATTTAAGAATACATGAAGTTACTGGGCACAGTGGCACATGCCTGTAATCCCAGCAGCTTGGGAGGCTGAGGCAAGAAGATCATGAGTTCAAATCCAGCCTCAGTAAAAGCGGAGTGCTAAGCAACTCAGTGAGACCCTGTCTCTAAATATAATACAAAAAAGGGCTGGGGATATGGCCCAGTGGTCAAGTGCCCCTGAGTTCAATCCCAGGTACCCTCTCTCCAAAAAAAAGAAAAAGAATACATAAAGTCCCCCTGTAGTATCTACAGAGAACCCACTTGATATGGGAACTGTATGGAGAGTTGCTGGATCTCCTGAGATGAGCACCATTTTAGGTTGAAATGTACAAAACCATAATACTGACAAATCTTTAGCACCAGCAAACTGGATGTAAAACACAATGGAAATTCAGGATCTGCTATTTTCAGGGCAGTTGAAACCAAAATTACCAGCAGAAGTTACCAGGTTTTGAATCAACTAAAGAATGCAAATCATGAGTTCAATCAACCTTAATTTCAATGAAAGAAGAGCCTGAGGACAATAAAAGGACACTGTGTCAATCCAAGGTACTGCTGAGCACCTGTGTGTCATCTAAAGGAAGGCAGTAGGTGCCAGTAGTAAGAGTGGTGTGGACTCGGTTTATTATAGATAGTTTGTGTCAATTATTATCAATGATAAATGTCACTGATTAAAAGAGGGAAGTGTTCTCTTCACTATTCGGTTTACAAAGCAGGAATCTGAGGTCTGGAAACTTATCATTTACAAGCCTTGACAACAAAGGGGCTGATGGAGAACAGCAGACTGAGAGAATCTGGAATGCAGCAGTTCTCTGCACTCTGAGTAAAAGTAATGTTGATTTTGTATTAATTTTTATTTTTTCCCAGAAAGAAAGAAAAATAAAGAAGAAAACATATTTACATATTCAAGCCAATCAGAGTCTATCATGAACTTAGCATAGACCTGCAAGGTGTCAGAGAGATTCAGTATAAAATAAAATATTCTTAATCATATCACATTTTAGGATATAGTTTTTAAGTTTTTAAAATTTAATTAAAGTTTTAAAATATGTATATCTATATACATATATATGTATATCTATAGATATATAGATATAAATGTGTACCTTTTATTATATCTAACACAAAATCTATATTCCAAATTTAAATTAGGAAATTTTTAAATGAGGAAATTTTCAGGCATTGGGAAAACAGAAGAAAGAATAACACATTTTGCTTTAAAATCTGAACCAGTTTCCAGTTTGCACTGCAGGCAATATGTGAGTAAATGTTTGCAGTAAGAAAATGATACCTATTATTCACTGATAACTTAATACGTGCCATGTGTTATCCAATGCATTTGCATGCATGTCCTCATTTAATCATTAATACATTGTGGATTATTATTACCTCTCAGTTGGACTCTAAACTGAGAGCCAAATAATTTGCTGAGACTATAGAATTTGAAAATTTCATATCTTGACACTCAAACCCATGCCATCAGACCTCAGTACCCCTTCTTTTAAATTCTATTGCACAAAAACAAAGAAAAAATGTACACTTCCAGGGTTTGGAGGGAATAATACCAATAGTATAGCATTACTATATAAGAATTAATGGAGACTATAAGATAACCCAAATAACATGTCTGAAGTTCCAAAAGATGACCAAAAAGAGAGAGAAAAAAAGGTCAACCCAGAATTATCCATCTATTGGAAAATTTATTAAAATTTTAACAGAAGCAAAAATGATACCAATATGTTCTAGTAGTTACATAATATAGAACATTAAATTTTATGAGGGCAAGGCACAAAGGGTGGGAAGAAGCATGACTAGAATCACACTGTGAGATTCTCAACAATTTAATATAATTTTGTTTTCAGAATCCACGTGACGTTAAAGATTCATATTATAAATTCAAGAATAGAACTATCCAATAGAAATTTCTGATGACAACTTTTTATTATATTAGTGCAACATAATTATACATAATAATGAAGCTCATTGCAACATGTTCATACATATGCATAATGTAATTTACTTGATTTCACACCCCATTGCTTTCCCTTTTGCTCCCTTTCCTCCCCCTTTTCCTCCTCTACTCTATTGGCTTCCTTTTCTTTTAGTAAGCCTTTTCACTGCTTTGACTAAAAGTACCCAACCAGAACAACTCTAGAGAAAGAAAATCTTATTTGGGGACTCACAGTTTCAGATGTTTTAGTCCATAAAATGCTGGTTGCATTCCTTGGTGCTAAGGGTGAAGCTGAACATCATGGTGAAGAGTGTGATAGAGATCATGGTGGAAGAGTGTGATAGATGGAAGCAGCTCAAATGGTGATCAGGAAGCAGAGAGAGAGACTCACAGGCCAGATACAAATACACACCCCTAGTGTCCACATTCTCTAGTCACACCCTACCACTTCAGTTACCACACAGTTAATCCCTATGGGGGATTATATCACTGATTGGGTTAAGACTCTTACAACATAGACATTTCTCCTCTGAACCTTCTTGCATTGTCTAACACATGAACTTTCAGAAGACACCTCATATCTAAACCATAACACCTTTCTACTTATTTAATATTTTAACTGGTACATTGTAATTCTACATGAGAGGGGTCCATTGTGATAAGTGCATACATGCACAAAGCGTATTTGGTCAATTTCACTCCCCAATACCTCCTTTCCCCTTCCTTCTTGATATCTTTCTTCTACTATATGTTCTCCCTTTTATTTTCATGAGAATTTTCCAAATTATTATTCTCTTGCTTCTACACATGAAGAAAAACATTTGACCATTGTCTTTCTTAGGCTAGCTCATTTCACTTAGTAGGATATCTCCTGTTCCACTCATTTACCAAGAATTTACATAATTTTATTATTTTTATTGGGGGGTGTTTGAATGGAACTCCTTACTGCCAATTTCACAACTACTAGCTACATGCATTTAGTTAATTTCTAAAGGTGGCTAGCATGACTGCAGAAAAATTGAATTTTAATTTGAATTGTTTTAATGTTTTCTTCAAGTGACAAGAAGTGACTATTGGCTCCTCCATTGAACAATCCAACTTTAGTCCAAGCAATGAAATTAAAAACAACAGAGGTATAACCTAAGTTTAAACAAAGAAGATAAAAGCAAATAATAAAAGATACTTATTACAAAAGATGGGGGGGAAAAACAGGGAAAGAAAAACAAAACAAACACACAAAAAAGCTGTTATAACCAAAATCCAACAGATTTAAAGATGTTACATATGATCACATCAATAATTTGATCACCTGAATAAGAAAAAATTTCAAATTAAAAGGTAAAAGTCTAAGACTATGTGAAAGAACCAAACTCCCAAGTGAGGGATAGGAGGGAAAACATCTTTAAAAATAAACATACTCAAAGATAGCAAATATGTATTAGAATACATGCCAACCATAGAAAACTGATGTGTTTGCATCTGCATAAGAAAAGAAAGTCTACAATAAATAAGTACACATCAGGCATAACATTTCTCAGGGTCAAAGTTTATCAGCTCTTCAAGAATAATAACATTTAATATACCCTTAATGGTAAAGATGCAAATATGTGAAAGGAAAAGCAATGAATTCACAACCATAATTAGATTTTTAACTCTCAGTTCTTGGTACCAGATGGACAAGCAGAGAAATAATTAGTAAGAAGAAAGGAATCCATTGCAAATTGATGTTGATAGAATATTATATTCAACAACTACTCAATCACTTCTTTCAATTGCATAGCATATTATTCAGTTTTATGTCACTGTGACCAATATATCTGCAAGAACTTAGAGGAGAAAACATTTATTTCGGCTTTCAGATACAGATCCCATGATCAGCCAGCTGCATTGTTTGGAGCCTGAGCTGAGGCAGAACATCATGGTGGTGGGAGCATGTGACTGAGGCTGTCAACTCATGGCAGTCAGGAAGCAGCGAGGAAGAGGCCGAAGCCAAGATACAGTCTCCAAAGGCATGCACCCAGTGAGCTTCCTCTCTTTCATTGTATATAGGTAACCTACCTGCCTAGAGTTACCATTCAGTCGTTTCATTATCACCAAATGAATTAATCCCCTATGAGGTCCAAGCCCTCATTATCCAATCTCTTCCAAGGAGGCCCACCTCTGGACATTGCTGCTCATGTCTTCAACACAAGAGTTTTTGGAGGACATTCCAAATGCAAACTTTTAAACATGGAATATTCACCAACACAGACCAGATACTGGGTCATACTGTAAAACTCAATAAATTTCAAAAGACTGATATTAATCACAGTTTGTGTTCTGCAATGAAATTGAACTAGAATCCAATAACTCAGAAATACCTAGAAAATCTTCAAGTATTTGGCAATGAAGCTACTATTTCTATACAAATTATGTATCAAAAAATGAATTACAGGAGAAAAAGTGTTTCTAAATGAATAGTATAAAAACGCTATTTATCAGGTTGATGGTATAACTCAGAGGTGCAGCGCATCCTAGTAAATGTAATAAGATGACTCTGGGCACAAAATATAACTAAATTTCAAGAATTTTAATGTACCAGTTTTTATGACTTTATTTAATATTTATTTCCCAAATATAGTATGATGGTAATTTGTGAGAAGGTCCTAAAATCTTTACATACTTCCAAATCTAAATAGTCTCTAAACTATTATTTGTTCAGTCCACTCATTTAGTGATTCAGAATGATAGGACCTCATAGAGATGTGAATGGAATGCATTTGGGCTGCATTTGATCTATTTTAGGCTGCAGATTTAAACTCCAACACATGAGCACTTACACATCATCTAATAGCAGAAGGCAAAAGAAGAAAGGAGTCCTTCTGCACCTGATCTTAAATCTACCCATCTTTTCTCTTATATCTCTTTTTCATATTGCTGTAACCCTGTTTCATCTGCCTGTCTTCTTTTTAAAGTGGCTTTCACCTTCAAGAATGTAATTAAACAGCACATCAAGGAAATCAATGACCAGTTTTAAAAAGGTTTTTAAGATATTATCTATGTAGACATAGACATTGGTTATCTATTTAGAAGTTGAATTCCTGATGAGAGTCTGCAAACATGTTCACCTGGAATTGATCATTTGTTACTGTAGACTATATCACGTATCAGCTATATCACAAATGCTATGTATATATAAAGGCATCTGCCTGGTTTTTATGTTATTTTATGGATTTCTCTACTTTGAGCCCTGTATGTTCTTATTAACTCCTTTTTTTAAAAAATCTGATTTATTAGTTCTCTATTTTATTATGGTAATATTAAAGATTTTAAACAAAAGAAGCTATAATAATGGTTGAGAACAAATCCACAACATTTCCTATATGGAATAAAAAAAATAGAAGCCCCAGACCTCTGTACATTCCAATTTGATCTCCCTTCTACTCCAAACGCACAAGGACATATGCAGCACACAGACACTAAAAACAATGCCCTTTGGCCATTGACTAGGTTAATGTTATCCACTTTGCCTTGCTGAATGGAGCTACAAAAGCATTTTTATGTTTTTTAAAATTATTTATTTTTTAAAATTATTTATATTGTGTCTAGTAAATGTCATTTTGGGTGTCTGTAGTGCAAAAGAAATCACCAAAAAATATAGTCATACAAAAAAAAATTTCAATATGTTTACAACTTTATGGATAAGACACTGTGCAGATCACAACAGAGAGGTCTTATCTCTTCTCCAAAATGAGCTTAGGAGGCTCAAAGAAACAGAAATGGTCATGGTAGCTTAACTGGAGTCACATGTGTTTTGGCTGCTGGCTTATTCAATCACTTAACACTTGGTCTGGGCTGGCTGAATCAGGCAAAATTAATTGGCCTTGCCTTTTCTCTTTCTCTCTCCTTTCCCTGCATGATACACCTGTTCCAAGGTTGTTGGACACGTTTCATAGAGATGGTGCTTCCCCTAGTGGCAGTGCTCCAAAAGGTCTGGCTGCAAGATTGCTTATGAAGCAGCTTTGGAAATCCCAGAGTGTACCTTTCCACACATTCAAAGCAAAGAATTAAGGCAAAACGAGATTCCAGAATAGGATTACACTCCAACTCTGAATGGGTGAAGTAGCTAGAATTTGTGACTGTCTACAACATTTGTCAGAGTGACTCAGTACTCAAAATGTTGAAGAAATGTAATCAAGTTGATTACACAGTTATTAAAGTTTAATTTGTGCAAATCATACTGAAATATTTCCTTATGTTAAGTCCTTTTCTATTCCCTGCTTATATCCTAGGTTCTGCATTATTAAATTATTCACTTCTCCTTACAATTAAGGATTTCTACCTTGTTTTTTCACTGTACTATAAAATCGATTTTACCTCATGTGAAGCTCACATAAATATAATCTTATTTTTTTCTGTAATTTTATGCTTTATGTCTTTGGAGCTATAAGCAGATGTGGATGATTTCACTAAACTTCCTGTGAATATTTTTCTTACTTTCTGTTTATCTTAAAAATTCCCTCAGTTACCTAAAGTCTCAATAGTAATGACAAACTTTAGTTGATTATAGAATAACAAAAGCAAAAACAGTCATGAGAAATAATGAAATAAAATAATCAAGTGATACTGGTTACTGTTTTCTGTCACTGCATATCAAATTAGTTAAAATAACATTAACTCAAAAAGGATTTTTTTAAATCAACTAATTAAACATATTCTTTGCACAGTACTCAGTTGTTCTCATGAAATGATAATTTTGTTGGAGTTCTATTTTCACAGATTACAAGGCAAGCTTATTCAGATATTGTCAAGAGATTCCTTGCTTCTTGGATTTATGCAATTTCTTCATTTAAATTCCTCCAGGAGGAGTTAAGTATATTAATACACAAATGATTGAAGAAGAAAAGAAATGGAGCAAAGCAGTACAACATACTCCTATTTCAATTTAAGAATATTTTTACTCAGGATTATCACCAAGGTAATACTCGACAGATTTGTTAAACTATTATAGCATAACAATTTGAATAGCACAAGAAGTATAAACATGATCCTGCAAAACAAATTATATGACTTTTCAATTGAGAAAATATTAACAGGATTAGAAACTTTAAGCTGTAATCACATAGGGAAAACAAGAAAAGAAAACCATGGCAATGGTATTGATTCTCAAGCTCTTTGTTGTTTAATTTTATACAGTTCTAAATGGATGGATATATCCAATCTCAAATTATGTGTGCTTCTCAGTTTACCAATTAACAACTATCAAAACTAAAGAATTTAGGTTCTAGCTATTATGAAAGCTTTCTGGTGGTTTTCCTAAAGTGAGTCAGTATTGGTGTACTTTTGTCCCATTTAGTTATCTCAGAAAAGTGCATGAATACAATATAAAAATGAAACAATGGGGAAATGTATGCAAAAATATATTAATTTGGTAAATTGCCCTGGTCACTAGAGTAATACAATGCATTTAATTAATTGATGTAGAAATGGATGGATGTATAGATATGCATTCAAACACACATATGCATATCCAAAGTTAAGTAACTAAGCAGAAATCATTATATGTCTCACAATTAATAAGCAATTTTTTAAATTCCGTACTAATGTGTACAACAGTTAAGATTCTAGTTTTACTTTTCGGTTGCAAAATAAAAGATTTTTTTCAACATAATGTAACTATTCCATTTTCTTAACAGTTTTCAGTTATTAGAAGCAGATGGTGTTTTGGTGGTAAACAAAATTAATTTACATTTTAGAGAAGGTACTTAATTAGAATTAGATTCTATGTCTCAAATACATTGTTTTTCATTATTATACATACTGCTTATAATTCTGCCAGTTGTCATAAATATACGTGGATTTTTAAAAATTTTTTCAAAACATTATTTATAGATAAAACATAATCTATTCATTTTCCTGCATAATCTAGGACTAAAATATATTATTTTTTAACTGAATTTTAAAGTATGCAGTAAGTCATCGAAGTTTCATGCTTAAAAATGCATGGAAATTCAACATATGTACAAACTTTAGTACGTACCATCATGCACTAAAACTCCATGTTTACAACTCTGATTATGCCAGCATTTTTCTTTTAATGTTTTATATTTTTAACTGAAATATTTCATACTTCTAGGACCTATAATGTACCAATATAAAACATGTACTTATTACTAAGAAAGCACTTGCAGTTGTTCTTTTTTTATAAATCTTACAAAAGATAAATTCTAACCATTCCTAGAGGTTGATTCTACATAATGTTGCTCACTGCAATAACTGATACTTTAAATGTTATATGTGTGAACTTGTCTGTGCACAAATATGAATATATGTAAATGTATGAATGTTTATCTCCTATTGATCACATTCAGTATTCTAATATTTCATTGTTAGGTTAAATATAAAAATAACATAAGATACATTAATTCAAGTATTTTAGATTTCAATCTTTATAAAGTATACCTTCTTACTATTTGAAACTTTGTCATTTTTCTGAGACTAAAGGTTTCTCATGGGTCAAAGGTCTGTTTTACTTGTCATGAATCATCAGCAAAGAGGTTTATCTTAATTTCTTGAACATACTATTATTTTGCTTTTGGAAAATAAAATTAGTAGTTTATTTTGAGGAAGTTTCTATAGCAATAATGTCTCTACTTATTTTAAGAAGCTAGGGTTAAGAGTTATTCCCTTTTTAATGTAACTACTATGAAATTCTAGAACATTGTTTTAAATTTGTTTCAAACAGCTTATACTTAATACTTTCTTAGAATAGTTCTTAACAAGTTTTGAGGCTTAGCTTGAGGTTTGATTTTCATTTATGTAAATGCTATTAGAAAACAAAACTATATTGAGTTAGGGATGGAGCTCAGTGATAGAGTGATTATTTAGAATTTTTAAGATCCTGGGTTTGATCACCATCCCACCAAACAAAATATTTCTAAATTATTATTAAAAAATAGTGCACAAATATTCAAAGGTAATATTTAAATCTGAAACTTCCTGTAATAGTAACATGCCATAATTAATAGGATTACATTTTTCATCTTACTGTAAGATTTTATTGAAATAACAGAAAAACAGCTGTAAATAGTATTATTACGTTTATGTTTACATATGTTATGTTATGCTTAGATATGAGGCGTTCCCCAAAAGCTCATGTGTGAGACAATACAAGAAACCTTAGAGGTGAAATGACTAGGTTATGAGACCCTTAAACTTATCAGTATGTTAATCCTCTAAAAGGGATTAACTGGGTGGTAGCTGTAGAAAGGTAGGGTATGGCTGGAGGAGGAGTAATTGGGGGCATCTTTTGGGGGTGTATAATTTGTATCTGTGGAATGAAGACTTTTTCTATCTCTCCTTCTGATCATCATATGAGCTCCTTCCCTCCACCACACTCTTTCGCTATGATGTTCTGCCATACCTCAAACCCCAAGGAATGGAGTCTGTGGTCTATGCACTGAGACCTCTGAAACCATGAGCCCCCAAATAAATTTTTCCTCCTTAAAATTGTTCTTCTCTGGTTTTACGTTCACAACTATGTAAAAACTGACTACAACAAGCTTATTATCCTTGTTGGTAATTTTAACTTGACCCTTGTATGTTAGTATGTAATGCATAAACCTAGTATTTTTACCTCCATTTAGTGGAGAGTTTTTATTGTCAGGAAAAAATACAGCATCTCACTCTTCCATTAAATATGAGCAAAGCTCAAGCAAATTTCTTAAGGTAACAAATAGCAATGAACTTTTTTAAAACTCTACCTTAAAATATTTTTATATGTATAAGAGGAAGTATTTGTCTATTTCATTATTCAGTTACAATTTAATTCCCTGTCACTGATGATTTAAATAAACCTTTCATGCTTTCAGATTCATTCTATATCTATTCTGAAGTTGCAAAACTATAAATTTGCAGATGTATAAGCAATTTTTGTATACTTCACCATACTCATATTAATCTAAATGAATGTATGCACCTGATTTTGCACATGCCCACATACACATGTCCAAGAAAGACTAGAGAGGTAGAAGTCACTAGGCACTAATTTCTGACTGCAAAAGAAGGAAGTAAAAATTAAGAATATCTTGTAAAATATCTGCAATTTGAAGGTGTGTTTTCTCACCCAGACCCCCTTGTCAAGAAGTACAAGACATAAAGTCAAGACATTTAAGGGAATCTGGCCAGTCACTGACTGACTACTAAACTGTACTGACTCAGGTATGTGCCTGAGGAAGGGAGTCAGAAAAATAAACACAAGTGCTTTATTTTTGAAAAGGTAGCAAAAACTCAGTAACCATACAATAAAGGGAACAGAAAATCTATATAATATTTCAATATCAGTAAAATTGCTAAACAAATAATTATCAGCAAGGGCTAATGTAAATTATGGGAATGGAGACATCTGTCATCAACTTTATTGCAATTCGTTATGCAAAATCTGAAGTGTCCAGGTTCTAATTTATGAGAGATGGAAAGAAATAGGAAAGTATGCCCACATGTTGAGGTGGGAGGAAACCATAGATAATTTCTCTGAAAAAAATTCCAGATTTTGGAGACAATAAGTAAATAATTTAAATCATATATGTATATAAACATATACAGATTCATATATATATACACATCTTATATTTAAAAAAATAAAACCATGTTTGAAAAATTAAAGGAAAGATAGTGTTGTCACACAGAGAATATCAATGAACAAATAAAAATTATGAAAAACAATCAAATATAAATTTGGTGCTTAAAAAGGACAATAAATGATATTCAGAAAAATATCTATGTTCACTTGAGCTATTCAAATATTGAAATAATGCAAAGTATATTCTTTGTTCAGCATGAAATTAAACTAGAAAGGTGATTTAGTGAACTCACAGATATGTACAAATTAAAGAGTAAATTATTCAATCACCCATGGGTCAAAGAAGTCACAAAGGATACTAGGAAATATTTGGAGAAGACTCAAAATTTTAGCTAACATATAAAACTAAAAGGATTTGGTGAAAACATTGCTTAGAGGGAATTTATAGCAATATATGCCAATATTAGAAGAGAAGAAATATCTAAAATCAATAAGCTTGCCTTCCACTTGACAAAACTGGGAAAAGAGCATAACTAAATCCAACAAGTAGACAAAAAGATGTAATAAATATTGAAGTGTAAGTAAATGGACTACAAAAGAGAAAAAAATAGAAAATAATCAACAAAAAATAAAGTGAAAAGATGAATAAAATTAATGAACAGTAGACTAAGGAAAAAGTAATCAAATTGCTAACATCATAATTGAAAAGGGAATATTGTTGCTAATCTTATATAAATAAAAATGATCATAAATAAAAACTATCAATAATTACATATCAGGATGTTAGGTGATTGAGGTTGAAATGGGGAGTCTGACATAAAATATTAAAAGTGACTCAAGTTATACAAATTATTTTTAAACATCTTTAAAGAGTAAAGACATTATATTAGTAATCAAAAACTTTCACAAAGACTAGAAAGACCTGGGTTTAGAATGGACTTTACCAAATATATCAAGAGAAGTAACAGCAAACTTTGTTCAACTTCTGCAAATTATATAAAAGGAAGGAAAATCTCCTAAGTACATCAGGTCAGTAGTACTTTAGTATGCCTCAAAATTGATAAATACATCAAAGAAAATAAAAATATCGTCTGATATTAGTGATGATTATATAAATAAGACCAAGATCTCTATATGTGGGCCATATGCTTTTTATTTCTTCACAGCAAGTTGGGATTATTAGGTCAAAAGCCCATTCTTAAACTCAATTTTTTATATATCTCATTACTTTAGATATTGTCCAGAAAGCAGAGTTTTAGCCATTTAAAGTCCACCTGTTTTACATACTGCAAAAATTATACTACAAATACGATATCTATAGCAAAGAAAATCCTTGAGACTACAAAAGGACCCAAGCCACTGATGCCCTTAAGAGTTCACTGACCCAAGTCCCCCATCACACTGCTAATGTCATCATCTTGACATGTAAGGACTCTCTCCCATCCTCTTGACCCCCAAAGGAACCCTTCCCCTTCTCAGTGGCAGGTGACTCTGCACTGCTGTGTCTGGAAAGTCTCATGCTGTGAGGGTCCTACCTTAAATGCATACCTGTCAAAGTGCCATCTAAATGAAACCCATTGTATGCTATAGCACCTCATGACCATATAGTCATTCTTGATCAGTCCTAAAATCCCCAGAGTGAATGTCATCATCATGTACATCCACAAGACATGGGTCCTAATTAAAATAAGATACACTCTGCATTTGAAAAACTACATCAAAATGGATTCTACTGTCATATATAACTAAAAAACTAAAATATATAATAAAAATTCTTTATACCTACTAAGACTATAATGGCAAAAATTCTCCACCGAATACTCATAAATCAATTTCATTAATATATTAAAAAGACTATGCACAATGACTTCATGAAATTTATCCCCAGATGGCAAGAGAAGTTCACTGTACAAAAGCAATCCATGTGATATACCACATTAACAGAATAAAACAGGAATCACCTTATTATTTCAATAGAAATGTGAAACTTTTGACCAAATCCAATACAATTTCATGATGAACACTCAAAACACTAGAAATAGTATGAAATTTCTTCAGACTGATAAAGGGCATTATAAAAATTCCATGTCCAATATCATACTCAATGATAAAAGACTTTAAAAATGTCTCTCTGAAATTAAGAATAGGACAGGAGTGTTTGTTCTTCCTACTTCTTTTCAGCATTGTACTGGTGGCTAGTGAGGAAAATTAGGCCAATTAACTAAAATTCATCACAGTGGGTATTGAATATGTAAAACTATTTCTACTTCAGGTAATATAATCCTATATATAGAAAGAACTTAAGAAATTCATCACAGTGCTATTAACTAAGCTTACTCATTTTCATAATAAAATATCAAATTGCAAAAATCAGTTAAGTCATTGGCTTTGGGACACATTCTTAAGAAAGTGAAGAGAATACTCAAATAATGAGACCAATATATTCCAAATTGTATGCCTGATTAAAGATCTACTAACAAGATTATATATGGAATTCCTATAACCAAACAATGATGTCAAATAAGCATGTTTTCATGTATTTATTGGTCATTATTATATTTTCTTTGGATCAATGTCTATTTGAATCCTTTACCCCTTTCTAAATTTTGTTATTTGACTCAATGATTTCTTTAGCCAAATTGACGGAATTTAATCCTATCTCACTGTTTATGTGCTATGCTACCATGGTTATTTAATTTAATTTCTTTGTGCTTCAATTTTCATTTTTATAAACTCAGAAGAAACTAGTGAACACTAAAAACCACACATTATTAAAAATAAAATGATGGAATCCAGCATGTAATAGGGAGTTACATAATTGCTAATGCTGTAAAAAACATTGCTACTTTACACACAAAAAAAGTGTTTGTTCAAATAATTACCTACATGCATGCAAGATTTATTATGCACTAGGAATTGTTATAGAAACTTGGACTGTAAGCATAAGCTAATTAGAATTTATAAAATTAGTGAAACTTTTAAAATTAGTTAACTTTTTCAATTAATTTATTTCAATTTGAGTAACACAAAATCATTACTAAACTTGTAATCATAGAGTTTTGTGCAAAAAGAATAGAATATATAATGGAGGAATATGTAAGATTGAAATCCAAAGGGGTAAGTAAATTTGGTAAGACAGATGCATGTGAAATGTCTTATCATATTTCTTGGAAAACATTCTTTCTAAAAATATATTAATCAGTTTATTTAAAAATACATTTGCAGTGGAAAGGGAGGAAAGAAGTGCTGGGGAGTGATATTGGCCAACTTATATTGTTAAATTTTGATGCGCTGTGAGTAAAAAATGATTACAGTTAATTCCTTCTGTGTGTGTGTGTTCTCAATGATAAAAAAAAAAAGCAGAAAACAATCAGCTGAATTATAGGCCATTTTAATTACATAACCTTGAACTTGAAAATATTTTCAAACTGTTGACTGATTTTATTTCTGAAGGTGACCTCTGAACCTGTCACCTGTGGAGAAATTGCTTCTGAGGGGACCAGATTTATCTGAGAAATTACTACATAGACTAAAACCCCAAGGAAGGCTACTCCCCTTAACACAATTGTTATTTCATTGACTGGTGTTAAGTGACAGACTACAGTCAGAGCCCGAGGAACCACAAAATGTTATCCTCTCCTGGGAGCAACATGTGATGCTCTTTCAAGAGACTTGATTCTAGAATAAATCATTGGAACAGGGTTTCCAATAGTATGAACCCAGTTTGAAAATAAATCTATCATGTGTACGTGCCATACTGACTTAAATAAATGCTTTGTGATATACACACCGAACCATTCTTCCTTAATAAGAATTATTTTAGTCATCAGTAGTGTATTTTTTGTTTCAATTGCACCCAGATTTGTTGTTAACTAATACCTGGGAATGTACTAATGTCATAAATAATAATATGCTAATTTTAGTATTACCATGATTTTACGTTATGGTTTAAAATCTAATGCTGGTCTGCAAAAAGCTAACATAATTTTCAGGTCTAAATCATGTGATGAGCTCAATTTCTCAAAAAGAAAATGACCATTGTTAGAAGTTGTATTAGCTACAGAAATGAGTCTCAATGAGAAGTCACACATGCACTGGTGTGAATATGGTATCCATTTATTGTGATTATTTGATGAATACTAGAAGAAAAATAAGCCTACTGAAAACATGGGTACAAAATACAAAATGTAATTTGTATTGACAGTCTTCTTTCACATACTACACTTGTGACCCACTTCCACCATATCTAATTCTTTGTCTTGAGTCTCAAGACATTATTATTCATGTAATTGGTTCCTAATTCCACTTTCTGCATATGATAACTTGATACTAGGAAAAAAAACAGAAAAATATGAGCTTAATTATTATTCCTGCCTTTATTATTGTTATCAATTTAACAAGTATTTATTGGGCATTTTTATGTGTCAAGAATTAAACATACAATTATGAATGCATTATGTTAGAGAAGAGCTTCAAAGTACTTACATTAAAATGCTTCTTTACCAGAGTCTCACCCTTATTTTAATTTAACTATAGAATATAACAAAATGCCTACCCTCAAATGTGCATACTACTTTTAAGAATAACATTTTCAACCTTCATGTTGATAAGTACTTAGCACACAGCAGAAGTAAATTAAACTGTTGACAATAATTCTGGTGACTGGTTTACTTGCAATTGAAGTGGAAATCTGGCATTGTTTTAAAGATGACAATAGTATTTTAGCATGTAATCTCAAAGAAGTAAATAAAATAAACATGCATGTAGAAAAGGAGTTTGATTTTTGTTTCCTGGTAAATCACTGCTTGGCATTTTAATCTATGAAAAGATCTGACTAAAATTGCCCGTTTAAATATTGATGTTGATACGTATAGAATACTACTGAAGATCTTCTTCAAAAACCATATATTGAAAGAAATAGACATACTGATACTTCTGTCTTTATTTTGAACTCTGATTCTAAACAGATATTTAGAGGCTTACATGCAGACTGATATGGTTTAAATCACAGCTCCCCTATGTATTTGTTCCATGATCTTGTGCAAATTAGTCAAAGGTCAAAGCATCAATTACATCAACTGTAAAATTGAATTAACACTTTTAATTCATAAAGTTATTATGAAATTTGAGATAATATAAGCAACATAATTGCAGAATTATCTAGCACAAATTAATATCTTAATAAGTAGTAGTTATTATTTAAGATCATATTAGAAATTGATCAATATTCCATCCTACAATTGAAGTACATTTCAATGAGCAAATTATAGAGATATTATTCCAAAATTCACATTTCTGAATTTAATCTACATTTATACAGCTAACACTAGATTTGGAAAACTCTTGGAGATACATTAAATATGGAAGTGGTGTGGTGGAAAATGTTCTTTGAACTTGACAATATTTCTTTGGAGTCTGTCATCACTGGTTTCCTCAAGACTTTTCTCAATTATGAGAAAGCATATGTCTACTATTTTTTCTGGAATAGGAGTCTTGCTATTCACTTTTAGATAAAAATAAATCTTATTAAATTCTGTACTAATGAAGATGAAATGTTTAATTTTAAGTATCCAAAAATATTTATATATTTTATATCACATAGAAAATTAAAATATTTGTGATTCATTACTACCTCCCAGGACAACACGACTTAATTAACTATATAGATAGGTGTGATTTCTTTATTTAACTACATTTTACTCAACACTAAAATCAGACTCACTTTTCCACTCACTACTCATTTTAGTAGATGTTTGCCCAAAGATGAAATAGCAGGGGTATTGTGAGTAGAAAGAATTCTGTTGATGGAGAGTGTGGAGCATTAACATACAGATAATTGTTCTTTCTCACTAATTGTTGAGAAAGAAGTTGTGGCCTCTAACAACATGGAGTAGCCCAACTCTCTTTTATTTATAACACACAGGTAAAGAGGCCAAGACTGGGAGGAGCTTCTTCTGTAATGGACAGGAAAGGGTGGAGTTAGGGGAGCTATTCTCTTAGGGGAACTATTCCAGAAGGAGCCAGGGAACCACTCCCATGCAGCGCCACATGCTTACCTGCCGTTCCTAGAAACCAGACTTCTGTGTCCCATGGCTCAACCTAGTCTGATTCTACTAAATAAGGAAGACTTCTTACAAAACAGGAATATTGTTAGTGGAAAGAATTCTGTTGATGGTAAGTGTGTAGCATTCACATACAGATAATACCACTAATTGTTGAGAAATAAGTTTCCGAAATAACAAAGTCAATATATAGTGTACTATGAAAACTTTTAATTGTGATTAGGATAAATTAAGCCAAAAGTAGAGACCTAAAAAATTATCAGAAAGCAATGTCAGCTGTAAATGAGTTTGAAAGAAGGAGAGTGAGAGTTGGAGTGAGCTAAATCCAAAGTCTATTCACAGTTGTCCACTGTAATTGAGTGACAGTTCCGTACAGTTTTACCATACCAGAGTATGGTGGTGGAATGCACATCTGCCTTTTAACAATGAAAGGAATTGTGATAAATTACCAGGATTATGTGTTCATCGAGGACTCTTTCTAAATCTTGGTCTCTAAATCTTCCATTTATAGATAAATTGCTGCTTTTTATTTGTAAGAATATGTGTATGAAGCAAAACAATTCATTTTGTATCATGTTGAGATGGAAATAATTGAAATATTTGTCAATTCTCAATGCTGTGGTTGAGATCACATGCAGATTATATAGGCAATTATTATAAACTTTTCTTGAAAATGAATTGTATAAAAATCTTGCTTTCTTGCTTTTGATTTTGAAACAAGTTGAGGAAATACTGTGTCATAACTGTCAAGATGAATTAGCACTGGACTTCAGCTTTGGGAAATTCATTTTCTAATAAGAATATACAATCAATGAGTCATTATGAAAACATGAACTGCATTGCTGTAGCTACATGGCTATAGTATAGTACACTTACAAGTTTTCTTTCAAAGGTGTATTTTCTACTACATTCAGGACAAACTGTCATCTTTTTCTCCAACTATAGACTTATTTAAAATTTATTATCTACCAGGTGTGGTGGTACATGTCAGTAATCTCAACTACTCTGGAAGCTAAGGCAGAAAGATTGTAAGTTGGAGGCAAACCTTGGCAACTTAGCAAGACCCTGTCTCAAATTAAAATTACAAAAGGTGTGGACCTAGCTCAATCATAGAATACTTACACAACATGAAAAGGCCTGGGTTTAATCCCTCAGTATCACACGCACTCACCCAAAAATCTGTTTAGAAGATGAATTCCTTGGGTAAGGATATATAGATCACTTTGTAGATGTTTTTAAATAATGCACTTTCATTGCAAGTCAAAATGGAAAGAAATGCAAATGCTCAAATGGCTTGCACGAGAGCAACTTAAATTAGCACCCCTTCCATTTATAGTTAGACACTTATAGAACTGAATATAAGAAGTCCTTTTGAATGTATCAGGCTCAATTGGAATTGAAAATTTGTTCAACATTTAAGGATCTTGATCTAGAAATGGGTGATGTGAGAAATAAGACAGTCATGCTCTTTAAAACACTTCATAGTTATGTCAGATAGAGAAGTGAACAGACAATTCTGATGGGGAGGTATACACAGGGAAAGCTGTGAGACCTACACAATCTTTGTTGAAATAAGAGTCTTTGTAAAATTGGAATAGAAAAAGTATTTTCCCTGAAATTAATGTATGCAACAATATATATATATATACATGCAAAACACACTCAATACATGTTTCAGCATAAAGAATTCTGGAAAATAGAAATCAGAAACATTTTTACTAATCATGATTCTGAAGTATTTGAGAAGTCCCATTACTTATCAGTCGACCTCTCATTTGAAAAGACATTGTCAGAAACATTCTCTTTAAAATATAATTTCTTAAAATAGAGAATTTTTGCATTCCTCTATAAAGAAAGTGTCACTGACATGGAAAAGTTGACATGATTAAAGGTGTTTCCCTTGAATGAAATGATATACTTACTTCATCAAAACAGTTCTGACTCATTATGATTTTTTCTGCTTATTTGTAGAAAGCAATATTTTGAATCATCATACATAATGATAAATTTAAAGACTTACAATTTTTAAGCATTTATCATGTGTTAGAGAGTTTTCTGGAATCATTATACACCTCAAATGATTTAACTCACTTTGATTCTATGAGGTTGGCCCTACTCTTATTCTTATTATAGAGATAAGGAAATTGAAAACATGGAAGAAAACTTCCTAAAGTCCTCATAGCCATGAAGTGAAATAATGCAGAGGATTCAAATGGAATTTAGAATTAAATTATCTTAAACTCCATGCCAAATACATTAACATATTGTGTTTTACATTTTTCACCAGGGTTTTTATACCAGATAGCATTAACTCACACTAATTCCATTAAATCAATATTCCAAGTATAGACCCTTCTAGGTAACCAGTACTATATTGTAGGATAAAATTATAACCAGTCTTCTAACAAAAGATCATTTTAACAGTTATTTCAAATAGATGCTGCAGGATTTGAGGCTGTATTACACAGGCATGCAACTAGAATAATAAGGGATTGCTTTCATTCAGCACTATGGATAGTAGAATAGTAGAAGAAATTATGAAATAACAAGATATGTGAATTTTTTATACCATGAATTATTGTCCTTTTATATAATATCTAAATGATATGGGAAAATAGTCTGTTAGTTATTTCTATGCCTTTGTAAAGAGCACCCCACCCATGATTTGGCAAAGAATATCTAAGAAAAAATACTATCTTTACACATAAAATTAAATACAACCTTAGTTTCTGTATTGGTTTTCTTGCTAAGCTGAAAGACATGAATTTTCAGCTTACTCTCTGAGCCTTAGTTGCTGTCCTGTAATGAAGGTGATAGAAATCACATATTGACCTCTAAGATCTCCTCAGACTATGATAAGCTGTGATTATATGAAATTAGCAAAGTTAGGTAAATGAAATCAGTAGAGATAAACATGCCAATTATTGCATGCTTATTCAGGTTTTCTCCAACTGGCTCATATTTAAAGGCAGGTTCAGCAAATAGAAACAATTTATGCAGAGATATTGAATTATTCATGCCATGTTTTACTTGCAGAAAAATATGTCCCAAATCAAATGTTTAATCATTGAGATAATTAACTCTAGTAATTTGAGGTGAGATGTAGAATTAAATAAAAGTTATTTAATTTTTATTTTTAATAGGAAAAGAATGTCCTATTGCAAGCAGTATGTACAGCTCCATTTGTGGCACAGTCCCCTTCATTGATTTCAATTTCTTGTTCAATCTAAGTAGCTGTTTTCTTTTAGGTAAATTGTATCATTCCCTTATATTAACTTGCTCTGTCTTAAAATGAACATATGATATAGTTTGGAGATGAAGTGTTCCCCAGAGACTCTTCAGTTGAAGGCTTGTCCCCAATGCAGCAATGTTCAGAGGTAGAACTTTTGGGAGGTGTTTGATTATGAGGGTGCTTACCTTATCAATGAACTTATCAATCATGGATGAGTGGACTATGGCAAGGTGGTGGAAACTGTAGGATACTGGAACTTAGCTGGAGGAACTGGGTCTCTGGGCATTGTCCTGTAAGGGTTTCTCTTGTCCCTATCCTCTATCCACTTCCCCAGGTCCTGATTGCCATGAGCTGAGTAACTTTCCTCTGTGACCTTTTGCCATGATGTTCTGCTCACCTCAGACCCAAGGCAATGGAGCAAACTGACCATGAAATGAAACTTCTGAAACCAAGAGTCAAAATTAATCTTTCCTTTTTTTCAATGTCATGTATTTTTGTCACAGCAATGGAAAAGTGACTAATACTATTTATGTCAATAAATACTGAAATTAAATATTAGAATGTGATGGATTTTTGAATGTCTATTGTTTTTATAACTTTTTGAAGTTTCTGGGGAAATGTCCTGAATAATTTCCCCAGAACAACTAAAATTAAATTTTTAAATGAAAACATGTTGCCTTAAATAGTAAAAGAAATTCTCCTTATAGTGTTCCTCTCACAAGTTTACTGGCAAATTGTGACAAATATAAATATGAGAGAACTGTCACTTCAGAAAAAGCCTCTAAAATATTTCAGAATATATTTTCCTCCTACAAAAATACTACATGCCTGGCAAGATTATTTCAGATTACAAATGTAAAAACAAGGACAAGGGATGCCTCCACAGAGTAAAGATTGGATACTCCAGAGATGATCTACATTTTCAAGGCAGCAGTCTATACTTTGAACCCACCATATTAGACGGAGGGACAAGCTCTGCCAATGTTTAGTCTTGCCATCTTTTCTGTCTTCATTTTGCCACAGAAGTTGAAAGAAAGCATGGAAGTGGACATAGATCTGCTAAAAGGCTTGGACTTGAAGTATCACATATGACTTGTACTTAAATTTCTTTGTTGTGAGAACACAACAAAGTGGTCATTTCAAATAACTTTACACAAGAACTAATCTTAATAACAAGTGGAAAGTATTTGTGTGTCCACAAACACAGAATGAAGGAAATTATGCTTAGTAACTGAGAACTCAGTGATATGTAATTTTTTATTTTGTGTTGGTTTAGAGTTGCCAGTAATGAATTGTAACTTTAATGTTAGAATGCAAAATGAGCAATGCCCTTGAAATAACTTGGTAGAATGAGGGGACAAAGGCATATATTAATTAAATTCTCCAGAAAATGTAAATATTCTATCTAATAAAACAATAAACAAAAATGAATTTTAATGGAGAAATATTACTATGACTTAGTCTTTCAATTTTTAAGTAAAAGATTATTAATTAATACAGAAATAATTTTTTTAAAAAAGTAGCATATGTGGTAGCAATCATGTAAATATCTATAAACATGCTTATTCTTTTACACAGTGAAAAACTTAATGCCAAGCAAGGCCATGCCTGCCAGTAATTTCAGCAACTTGGAAGTCTGAGGTAGGAGGATAGCAAATTTAAGAGCAGCTTCAGCAAAAAGAGAGAAATCCTGAGAAATCAGAGAAATCCTGTCTCAATTAAAAATCAAAAAGGGTTGGGATCTAGCTCAGTGGTGAAGCACTTCTGGGTTCAATTCTCAGTATCTCCTAATTTAAAAAACAAAATAAAATAAAAAATGAAATTCTTTATCATGCTGATTCATGTTTTCTTTGTGTGTATGGACGAGGTGACAACAGAAGTTAGAAGCTTTGTTAGATCATTCAGCAAAAGCTAAGAAACTAAACTGTGAAATCAATGTTTTTTCAAGTAAATTTACAAAAGCAACTATGAATCAAGATGCTACAAATTAATACAAAAATTCTTTGTTTATCTTTGTAGTTGTAGAAATGATGCTGGCAGAAAATGTCATTGTTCATAAAGGTAAACTTATTTTAAGTATAGAAAAAAATAATTATATTATCATGTCCGAAGGATAAGGAAGATAAATACTTTTTTATCTTTTGAACAATGAATTTACATGTTTCAAAATGCTCTGTTAGAATACACCAGCAAAAAGATAGAGGAAAAAGTGAAAATATTATATAATGTTGTATAAATGTAAACCCAACAATATAAATTATCACACAATATAACTGGAATAATTACTCAAAAAAGGCAGAGATTGACATCATTTTATGGAAAAGGCAACATTCAAATATATGCTGCTTATGACGTGAATTTTAAATATGAAAATACATTTATCTTAAAATTTCATTATAAAAAATTAACACAACTTATTCCAGTAATGCAGTAGTGAAATGTTATGCTTGGGTAGGAATGGTCTCCTAAAGACTCATGTGTTGAAAGCTTGGTTCTTAATGCAGGGCTTTTAGAAAATGATTGGATTATGGTGGTTCTGACCACATCAAAGGATTACTCTATTGAGGGATTCATATTTGATGGCATTATTGGAAGATTTTAGAAACTGTGAAGACCAAGTTGGAGGAAGTGGGTCCTTGCGGGTGGGGCCTTGGGAATTATGGATTATTCTGCATCTTTTTCCTTCTCTTTCTGCTTCCTGGCTGCCATGAGGTGAGCAGCTTCACTCAGTCACTCCCTTCCACAATACTCTGCCTCACCTCAGACCCAGTGCAATGGAATCAGCTGAGCATGGACCAAAATCTTAAGTCAAAATAACTCATTCCTACTCTAAGTTGCTTTTCTTAGCCAACTTTGACTACACAACAAAAAACTACAGAAAAAAATGCCATTAATCCTATAGATGAGAAATAGATTTGTTATTAAAATTCTATCTTTGTCACTGATTATTTAAACTACTCACTCAGCAAATTAAAAAGTGAAGGTAATGTTTTCCATTCTAATAAAAGGCATCAATGAAAAGTCAGTTAACACCACACTTAATGATGTTTTACTGAATAAGATCTCCCCAAGATCAGAATAAAGGTAATGGTGTTTATTATCATTATTTCTCATCAGCAACACAATTAGGGACTTCAAACAATTTGATAAGACAAAAAGTATAGATAAGACTTGAAGAAAATAATTTTATTCACATAACATGGTTTGATGTACAGAAAATGCTCAGTGAGGTGCTACAATTATTGGAATGTCTATGTAAACATTGCATGGCATGCACTGTAAGGCACATAAATAAATGAAAAGAAATGAAGTGAAAAATAAAATTAAGAGTACAATGCCATTTACAAGCTCTTCTTCTAACTCCATCATCTGGGCTCCTTCAAAGCCATTGCCTATTTCCTAATTTTCCTCCTGTGTTTGTATAAACTTTTCTGTTTATTTTCACATCTTAACTTTTTTTTTTTTTTAGAAAACTAAGCATTTTTAGGTAATATGCCATAACAACTTTTGATACTGATATTCTCTTTAAATGGTTGCCACAGTTATTTGCTTATAATTAAAAAAAATATTTAGTGAGATTTTACTAAATTTATGTTGTAGAATCACTTTACTCTATATGTTGAAGCATGTGATGTCCTGCTCATATGATTTTTCACTCACTTTTATCTTGTAGCCAGTTTACCTTTAGAACATCCCTGGGTGGTCAATAAGCTGTTTATTTTACAGAAGTTTTACTTAAGAACTCTGGGGTATTTATAGGTCTTAACCATTTACTCATGTGTGTGAACATGTGTGTGATTACATATTATGTTCCAAATTTCAGTCAGAGAGCACTATCTACTACCTTCAGCATGTAGATAGTTTTTCAGATGCCAAGGTGATTATTTTGTTTTTCATTCTATATTTTTCAGTCAATTATGGCTAGGAGTAGCTAATTATTCAATCCATTTTGGCTAGAAGTTTGGTTTAAGCTCCTTGTGTCATTAGATATTGCACCCTGTATCCTTGAGTCTGGTTTTGGTTTATGAATAAAGTTAACCTCACATTCTTCCTGTGATTATTCCTGAGTGGATGTATTTTAGTAAATTTTTTCACTGCTATGAACAAAAGACTCAAAAAGAAATATTTTAGAGGAAGAAATTTTTTTGGCACTCAGTTTCAAAGGTCTCACTCTATAGTAAAGACTGACTCCATTGCTCTGGGCTACGGTCAGGCAAAACATCTTGGTAGAAGGGTATGAAAGAGGAAAGTAGTTCAGGGCATGGTATCAGTAAGCACAGGGACAGCCCACTCACCAGGGAAAAATATAAACCCCAAAGCTGTGCCCCCAAAGAACTGACTCCTGCAGCCACACACTACCTGCAGATAGTCACCTTTCAGTTAATACCTATCAGTGGATTAATGCACTAATTAGATTAAGGCTCTCATAATTCAGTCCTTTCAGCTTGGAACTCCCTGGCATTGTGTCACATGTAAGCCTTCAGAGGACACCTAACATCTAAACCACAACAGGATGCAAACCAGTGCACGTTCATCAGCATTGTAATTCCCACCATTGACTATCATTCATCAAAAAAAAAAAAAAAAAGGAAAAAGGAAAAGGAAAAGGAAAAACTACCCTTGACCTTCTCCCTGGTTTTATTTAACTAATACCTGTTGGACCTTTTTGTTTCTGTCATGGAGCAACCTACCTCCTGTCTTCTCTCCAAAGTCTTTGTTTTTTTGGACAATAAACTTAAACATGAGAGCCTTCATCTCTTATACAAATCAAGCATAGGAATGGAAAATCCCCCCCACCTCTGTCTTCTGGGGGGGGGGGGGGAAAAGGACAGTCAGTGTGGGTAATAAACGCAATCATTTAGTAAGATCAAGAAGATGAGGGGCCGTTTGAAAGGAAATAAATGCTAATATTTCCAGAGCCCTTCCCTCTCCTCCTCAACCAGCTGCCAAGGTTACCTGCCTCCAGGGAATTGTTCTTCCCTTCAAGCAGTTGATGAATGCCCCTTCTCTTCAGAAAAGTCTCTCTCTCTTCTATCCTTGAAATAAAACTTACTTTCCATGCAAGTTTTCTCATCACCTGTATCACTCTCAGGGCATCAGAGGAGCCTGAGAGTTAAATTGGCATAAGATGGATTAATAGGTGAAAAGCATTACCTAAGCTTCACATGACAAGGGAGCCCTCATGAAGGAACAAAGACTCAAAGAAGCAGTTAGTGCCAGTGACTCACATAGTAAATTGCACAAAGAGTAGTGAGCTGTGAAAATGTGACATAGCAAAGGGTTGACCACCCATAATAAATTCAGCCTGGTCGAGGATGAAAAAGAAATTTATTTAGAGTTCATAAAGACTGCACCTGGGAACACAGACTCAAGTAGTCTTGGTGTAACTATGGTCTACTTGATGCTTTGAATGTAGATCTTGCTGCTCTGCCGTTGCCACTTAGTTTTAAAAGGAAATGTTTCTTTCTCTTCCTCTCTTCCTGCTCCTCCCTAATCTCTCCCCTTCCCTAATCTCAGGGAAAACAGGATTACCTTTCTTCCCCATTTTAGGAAGATTTATCTGTCCTTGAGTACATACCGATCATAGAAATGAGGTAATCCAGATTTTAGGGATGGTACCAGAAGATCTCAGAAATGACTCCCAAATTATCAAGTGAATTACAAGTCGAACAGAACACAGGGAATGTAGCCTTTGAATCACCTCTGTAAAAGCTCCTTGTTCCTGCTGATGGGCAGAATCATAGCCTCTGGGACAGGAGTTCCCTGTGTTTCTCCTTTGCCAGCAAAGCAATAAAACTTTTTTTCTTTTCCTTTTTCTCAAAACTGTGTCCTCATTTTTGGATTGGCATCAGGACAAGTGTTATAGCCACAGAAAACAGATTGGAATGTTGATGTTCCCCAGGGAGATTCTCCATCGTGATTGGAAGAGTCAGCCCCACCCCAAATCCCAAATCCCCTCCCTATAGCCTACCCTAACCCCTTCCCCAACCCCTTCCCCTCCCTATAGCCCCACCCTGGTCCCTTCCTGCGCCCTATAAAAGTTAGCAATACAAGAACTGGCTCTCGATTTCCCGGCACCCTGCTTTTAGGAGTAAGGGCAATCATCACTGGCCAGCTAAAATAAAGGCTTCTTTGGCTTTATGTGATCGGCTTGGATGATTTTATTTTCTTTGGGTGCAACACAAGAGCCAAGTGTTTGGCAACCCTGGGACTGTGTTGGGATTATATTTTACAAAATGTAGGCAATATTAAAAGTTTAAAATCACAATAAAGGAGGGGCATTTTATCAGTTATTTGTCAGGATTTGGGATAGATGCTGGCAAAGTTTACATTATCTTGATAGTTTAGGAGCTGACAACTATTAATAGTCTTTGGGCAGGTTTTTGAAAGAGAAAAAGGAATCTTTTAGTTCAGCCATTTTGCAGAAAGCCTCACTTTTCTAGGGAGTGGTGTTTGGTTTGCTCCAAGAAGTCAGTTTACATCCTGGTTCCCATGTGCAAGCAGCAAGGTCAAAGTTTGAGTAAACAGAATGTCTGAGTTTTGTTTTAACCTCTGCCTCCCCACTCCAAATGGAGTGCTCTGGACCAGAATGCTTAAATCCGAATGCATTTTTCTGAGAGAAGCTTGGGTAGAGGACTTACTTGGGTATGGAAGTAGCTAGGAAGATGAGGGTGAGTGAACAGAGCTGGGCATAAAATTCTTTGGCTTCAACTTACTTGTCCTTGTTGATAAGAATGTTGCTTTTTGTCCTTCACTCAGGAATCTCATCTATTTTAACAGCAGGAAGGTCAGAGTGATCATTTTAGACCCCTGTTTTTAAGTGCCTTTAACTTAAATAAGCAATATGAAAAGTTTGTGTATTTTTAACTCCTTCAAATGTTAGTCTCCTCAGACTGAGTTTTTCTGGAAGCTGTTAGTTAAAAGGACCACACCAGTGGCATAGTGACCACTCCAGGTGATGAAGGCAGCAGCAGAAGGGGTGGGGAGACAATGACCCTGAGATTAAGTGCCTTCTTAGAGGTAGGCACTGAAATGGGTTTGGCTGCATAGGCAACTTTAAATTCAATGGCTGGGGTGCTCCCTGAGTGGGATTGTGTATCTGGGGGATTGGCTAGTATGTTTGGGGGGTTGGCTAAGGGCCAACCAGAAAGGCCCCGGGCTGGCTGAGGAAGTGCATTCAGCAGCTGGCCATGTGGAGATTCCCTGGGAAAAGGAGACTGATCAGCCCATCCAACAGAAGCAACACCTCTCTTTCTATGATTTTGGTGCTGGGAAGACACTGATTTTTCTTCCTCCTATAGCCTCAGCAAAGGGCCTTTTCTCTAATCTCAAGCTGAGGCCAGGGTAACAAGGACCATAATATTCTTGGCTCTCCCTATTTGAGGAGGAGTTTCCATCATGTAAGTGGAGGCTGCATGGGAAATGGAGACATTTTCAAGTGTTCAACTACATAGAATAGAACTTTGATAATACGGGAGAGGGCCGATGAATGAGAAACTCAGGAAAACTGCCCTGGAGTGAAACCTTAGCCAAAATGAGAGCTGGAAGGAGGAGGCTCTTTTTCATCACAACTGAAATGGGATACCCTGTGTAGAATACTGTGGCATATTACTAGGGAGAGGTGATAAGAGAAAAAGTTGTGGTTCATAGGGCACATGTCTTGTCAATCAAACAGGGATTTACTTGCAGTAGTTTCTTAGACTAATTTCTAGAATCTTTAAATTATTTTTCAAAATAGTTATTATGAATGACTTTGCTTTGCAGGGAATAAGTTCTGCTGAACTTACTCCAACATTTTGGCAGCTCTTGCTAACCCAACAGTGCACATTTTTAAATGTCAAAGTATATTAAAGTAATATTAAATATTTCTTATTACCTGTATGCAAGTTAAATTTAAGAATTAAGCTTACATGTGTATTAGCCATTCCCTTGTTTGTTTTATTTTGTTTTAGTTTACATGGGTACATAGTGAGATATTTTAAAAGTTGTGTGGTGTCTGATAGTGTTCTTTCTGTTTATGCAATTCAAAACCCCCTAAATATTGGTAAAACATATACTCTTATACAAATGTAGCCATACTATACATATATTCAATAATTTTTATAGTGCTATAATATGCCTTTGAGAGAATTCAATTTCAGTTGATAAAGCTCTACATCATTAATTTAAATTTTTATTTAATGTCACTATTATGGGTATATTCTATTTTTCTATTTCGAAACTAATATTACATTGGGCTATTAAATTTTTGGTAGATTTGGCTATAGAGTCTTCACTTTTAAGACTTTTAAAATTAATTATTGACTATTTCTTTTTTTATTGATTCTTTTTAGTTATACCTGACACTATAATTCATTTCAATATAATTATAAAAACATGGAATATAACTTGTAATTGTTGACTAATTTCTAGTTATCAGTTCTCAGAGAAATCATTCAAAATATATCATCATGACTCTTAGCATAAATTTCACTTTTCACAAATCTGACTTAATTTTCACAAAATGCTTAAGTTGTGGTTTTGTATTTTGTAGAGTTAAAAATGAAACCCAAAGATGCTAAGCAATTTTGAAATGAGTACACAGGAATGAAAAGAATCAGAAGGAAATTTATGACCAGATGATAATGTCTCTTCCTTTGCATTCTACAGCTGGCTCACACTACTGCATTTTGTTCTGGTCTTTTAAAATATTTCTGCCTTCATCCAACTCTCCTGAACAGAAACTCGTGTGTAAATTGAAATGTCTCCTCCAAAGAAAACCTATAAGCAACAAAATTGTTTAGAAATTGGGAAAATGTCTGTTACCTTGCCTACAAGATCCTTTTCCATTTATCAATTGCACTTGTTCAGATCAAAGTTGAAGGATATGTGAGATTCACTGTGAAGTCTGCAAACTGCAGAACATGTGATATTTATTTCTTCATTTTCTTTTAGTACAAAACCTTGAATTTACTTTTATATTCTGAACAGATTTCTAACAGGCATTATTGTTTTTATTGTGTGCTTAATATCAAAGAATAAACAGACAATTTCCTTGCAGTAATATGTAATTGTCTGGAAAACATCAAATACATTAACAGTTCTTGTAATGAGAAAATAATTGTGTATTTTTCTTTGAAACACTAGCATTTTTTGATGAGGAAATATGCTAGATTTCTATTAGTTATACTCTGCTTATATTTCTCTCTAATTTATTATTGTGTGTGCAAAGTTTTTATTATTGAACATGTATTCTTTTATATCTAATGACAATCATAAAAGAATCATAAGACAAAAGATATTAAAATTTCCTGGAAATTTTATTTCCTCACCATTCTGATATCTATAGAGTCTATAAATTTCCTTTTCCTGTATCAAATGTATTTTTTTTTTCAGACAAAGCATACAAAATGAGAATTTTGAACATTATCTTCCTCTTTGGGATTCTGAAATGGATTTAATTGTTTCCCTTCTATTTTGGTAATAACCCAATAATTCTTTATGCAAAACAGAAATTTAGCAAAGAAAGTGAAGAAAGGAGTGGCATAATTTGACTGTCCTTGATTTTGTGTTTTCTGTTTAATGATCAGGAGCTCATTCTGGTTGCAAGCATCACATGGTATGAAAAATGTTCAATATATTTAGAAATTAGAGAAATGAAAATTAAAACTGCATTGATATTCCATCTAACTCCAGTTGGAATGGCAATTATCAAGAATATAAATAACAATAAAAATTGATGAAGATGTGGGGAAAAGGTACACTCAAACATTGCTGGTGGGACTGCAAATTGGTGCAACTACTATAGAAAGCAGTATGGAGATTCCTCAACAAAACAAGGAATGAAATCACCATTTGACCCAGTTATCCCACTTTTTGGTATATATCCAAAGGATGTAAAATTAGCACACTAAGTGATGCAGTCACATCAATGTTCATAGCAGCTCAATTCACAATGGCTAAGCCTCTAAGCTAATATAGGTTTCCTTCAACAGATGAATGGATAAAGAAAGTGTGGTACATATAGACAATGGACTATTACTCAGCCATAAAGAAGAATGACTTTATGATATTTTCTGCTAAATGAATGGATCTGTGGACTATCATGCCAAGTGAAAAAAGCCAATCCCCCAATCTCTCTAATAAGTGGATACTAACACACAGCAAGGTGGGAAGGGGAACAATAGAAAGTCATTGGATTAGACAAAGGGGAATAACGGGAAAGGAATGGGAATAGGAAAAGGAAAGACAATAGAATGAATCAGATGTAACTCTCCTATGCTTATACATGAATACATCACAGTGAATCTCACCAGTGTGTACATCCAAAGGAGTAGGATCATAATTAGAATAATATACATCCCATACTTGTATAACTATATCAGAATGGAGCCTACTGCCATGTATAACTAAAAAGAACCAATAAAATTTTTAAAAAGTCACAAAGCTAGTAAAAAATAAATAAAAATAAAAATAAAAAATAAAACTCATTCAATTCTGAGTCTTTGCATTTTCAATAGGTAATTTTCGTCCTCAAGTTTCCTGATTAGGGTGACAAATGATAATTCTCTAAACTTAAAGATGTTATTGAAAGTTGATGGTTTTAAAGAGCATGGAAATAGAATGACATCTTAACAGAGAAAAAAAAAACAGCTTATGGTTTATGGTTCTATCTTTTAGGCTCTTTTGCTTACATCAATAACAAAATACCCAGTGTAATGGGATATTAAATTATAGAAAAAAAACTGTCAGAAATGTGCTATGAGAATATTTCCATAAGCCCACATATTTAACTACTTAAAAATTTAGAAAGCTATAAGTCTCTTAACATTAGATTTTAGAGAAAAATTTTATCCAAAGCAATTTGGAGAGATTTTTTAAACCATAAATCTTATTAATGTGAGATAATAGGTGGGTTAATTTGACAGTAGTAGCAACTCTTCTGTGCATATGTGTAACAAATTTTTAAAATACATAAAATAAAAAATAAATTTATCAGGAGATTCAAGATGGTGGGCTAGAGGAAGGCTGCATTCCTACTTGCTCCGTGGATTCCTACTTGCTCGGGATTCAAACAGCAGGAATATGGCTCTCAACGAGATTTTATATTCAAAACACATATAAGGGTCCCCAGTCGCCGCTCCGGAACCAACTCTGCCGGGCTGGGCTGGGCCTGGCCGCAGGCAGCTACCACCGGGAGCGCCGGACCCCGCAGCTGCATTGGAGTCACCGACCTGGGCCTGCGCAAGCCAGCAAGTGAGTGCAGGTCCCCGGAAGCGGCTTCAGAGTCACTGGCCAGGCTCCGGCAGCAGCCAGCTCCTGAGCCCTTGGAGCTAAGCTCAAGCCTTCCCGCGGGGACACAGCACAGCGGCTCCAGGTGAGATCTGGCCGGGAGCGGAGCTGGTTGGGGGCTCCAGAGGGGGGTTTGGGCCCTTCGGCGCCATTCTGCAGCCTCCCTGGCAGGGAGAACGCCATCTTCAGCTGTCTGAGACCTCGGAGCTAAGCTCAGGGCCTTCTCATGGGGACATGGCACTGTGGATCCGGGTGAGATCTGGCCAGGAGCAGAGCTGGTTGCCGGCTCCAGCGGGGAGTTTGGGCCCTTCGGCGCCATTCTGCAGCTTCCCTGGCAGAGAGAGAGACCATCTTCAGCTTCTGAGCCCTCAGAGCTGAGCTCGGGCCTTCCCGCAGGGACTCGGCGCTGCTGCTCCTTCAGAGGTCCGGCCTTGGAGCGGAGCTGGTTGTCAGCTCCAGCGGAGAGTTTGGGCCCTTCGGCGCCATTCTACAGCTTCCCTGGAGGAGAGAGATCATCTTCAGCTGCCTGAGCCCTTGGAGTTGAACTCAGGCTTTCCAGTGGGGCCACGTTGCTGCGTCTCCTGGTTGCCTCTGCCCAGAAGCATTGATCATTCCCAACCTGGAGGTAGTGGGACAGCAGTTATCTTGGGTCACCACTTGATCAAGCACCTCTCAAACATCTGGTGAGTTACTGGAAATCTGCAGGGACACCTTAAGACTTTACAGGGAAATTGCAATCCCTCTGATTTGCACTACTAGAGGGTAAGATACAAGAGCAGCATGAGAAAACACAGGAAGAAAGTGTCCCAAACAAACCTAGATGATACATCAAGAGAACCCAAAGACAGCATGGTAGAAAGAATGACAGAAATGGAGTTCAGAATGTTCATAATTAAAATGATCTGAGAAGAGAATGATGTGAAGAGAGGGCAGATTAAGGCTATGAATAATCACTTAATAGAGCAATTGCAAGAAGCAAAAGATCTCTTCAATAAAGAGATAGAAGTTCTGAGAAAAAACAAACAGAAATCCTTGAAGGAAACAAGGAAATGAAGGAAACAATCAACCAAGTTAAAAACTCAATAGAAAGCATAATTAACAGAATAGATCACTTGGAAGACAGAACCTCAGACAATGAAGACAAAATATTTAATCTTGAAAACAAAGTCGAACAAACAGAGAACATGGTTAGGAATCATGAACGAAACCTCCAAGAAATATGGGACATCATGAAAAGACCAAATTTAAGAGTTATTGGGATTAAGGAAGGCACAGAGATACAAACCAAGAGTATGAATAACCTGTTCAAGGAAATAATATCAGAAAATTTCCCAAATATGATGAATGAGATGGAAAATCAATTACAAGAGGCCTACAGGACACCAAATGCACAGAATTTCAACAGATCCACACCAAGGCACATTATAATGAAAATACCTAACAAACAAAACAAAGATAGAATTTTAAAGGCTGTGAGAGAAAAGCATCAGATTACCTACAGGGGGAAACCAATACAGATATCAGCAGATTTCCCAGCCCAGACCCTAAAAGCAAGAAGGGCTTGGAACAACATATTTCAAGCTCTGAAAGAAAACGGATGCCAACCAAGAATCTTATACCCAGCAAAACTTACCTTCATATTTTATGAGGAAATAAAATCCTTCCATGATAAACAAAAGCTTAAAGAATTTACAAAGAGAAAGCCTGCCCTACAGAACATTCTCAACAAAATATTCAAAGAGGAAGAGACGAAAAACAATCTCAGTCAACATGGGGAGGAATTACCCTACAGAAAGAGTCAATCAAAGGAGAAACAAAGTTAAGCTAAAAACCCCAAAAAAGCTAAAATGACGGGAAATACAAGTCATATCTCAATAATAACCCTGAATGTAAACGGCCTAAACTCATCAATCAAAAGACCTAGACTGGCAGACTGGATTAAAAAGAAAGACCCAACAATATGTTGCCTTCAAGAGACTCATCTCATAGAAAAACATGCCCACAGACTAAAGGTGAAAGGTTGGGAAAAAACATACCATGCACATGGACTGAGTAAAAAAGCTGGGTTTCCAGTCTCATTTCAGATAAAGCAGACTTCAAGCCAGTTAGTCAGAAGGGATAAAGAAGGACATTTCATACTGCTTAAAGGAAGCATAAATCAGCAAGACATAACAATCATAAATATTTATGCACCAAACAATGGTGCATCCATGTATGTCAATCAGATCCTTCTCAATTTCAGGAATCAAATAGACCAAAACATAATAATACTCAGAGACTCTAACACTCCTCTCTCACCATTGGACAGATCCTCCAAGCAAAAATTGAACAAAGAAACCATAGGATTCAATGACATAATCACTAATTTGGACTTAACAGACATATATAGAATATTCCATCCATCAAAAAGCAAATACACTTTCTTCTAAGCAGCTCATGGATCCTTCTCTAAAATAGACCATATGTTATGCCACAAAGTTACTCTTAGCAAATACAAAAACATAGAGATACTACCTTGTATACTATCAGATGATAATGGAATGAAATTAGATATCAATGATAAAGTTAGAAACAGAAACTACTCCAAGACCTGGAGATTAAATAATATGCTATTGAATGATACATGGATAACAGAAGACATTAGGGGGGAAATTAAAAGATTCTTAGAGGTCAACGAGAACAAAGATACAATATATCAAAATCTCTGGGATACTATGAAAGCAGTGCTAAGAGGAAAGTTCAGTGCAGGGAGTGCATATAATAAAAGAATGAAAAGTCAACAAATCAATGACCTCACATTACAGCTCAAAGCCCTAGAAAAAGAGGAACAGATCATCACCAAAAGTAGTAGAAGACAGGAAATAATCAAAATCAGAGCTGAAATCAATGAAATTGAAACAGAAGAAACAATTCAAAAAATTGACGAAACAAAAACTTGGTTCTTTGAAAAAATAAACAAAATTAATAAACCCTTAGCCACGCTAACGAAGAGAAGGAGAGAGAAACTCCAAATTACTAAAATTCGTGATGAAAATGGAAATATTACAACAGACACAATTGAAATACAAAACATAATAAGAAGCTACTTTGAAAATTTATACTCCAACAAAATAGAAAACCTGGAAGACATCAACAGGTTCCTAGAGGCATATGAGACACCCAAACTGAATCTGGAGGACATACACAACTTAAATAGATCAATTTCAAGCAATGAAATAGAGGAAGTCATCAAAAGCCTACCAACCAAGAAAAGTCCAGGACCAGATGGATTCACAGCCAAGTTCTACAAGACCTTCAAAGAAGAGCTCATTCCAATACTCCTCAAAGTATTTCACAAAATAGAGGAGGAGAGAACCCTTCCAAACTCATTCTATGAAGCTAATATCATCCTGATACCAAAACCAGAGAAGGACACATCAAGGAAAGAAAATTTCAGACCCATGTCTCTAATGAACATAGATGCAAAAATTCTTAACAAAATTTTAGCGAATCACATACAAAAGCATATTAAAAAGTTAGTGCACCATGATCAGGTGGGTTTCATCCCTGGGATGCAAGGTTGGTTCAACATCTGGAAATCAATAAGTGTAATTCACCACATCAACATACTTAAGGTCAAGAACCACATGATTATTTCAATAGATGCAGAGAAAGCATTTGATAAAATACAGCACCCATTCATGCTCAAAACACTAGAAAAAATAGGGATAGTAGGGACATTCCTTAACATTGTAAAGGCTATCTATGCTAAGCCCACAGCTAACATCATTCTAAATGGAGAAAAATTGAAAGCATTCCCCCTGAGAACTGGGACAAGGCAGGGATGCCCTCTTTCGCCACTACTATTCAACATTGTTCTTGAAACTCTAGCCAGAGCAATTAGACAGACCAAAGAAATTAGAGGAATAGGAATAGGTAAAGAAGAGATCAAACTATCCCTATTTGCAGATGACATGATTCTCTATTTAGAAGATCCTAAGAATTCCACCAGAAAACTTCTGGAACTCATTAATGAATTCAGTAAAGTAGCAGGATATAAAATTAATGCTCATAAATCTAATGCATTTTTATTCGTAAGTGATGCATCCTCTGAGAGAGAAATTAGGAAAACTACCCCATTCACATTAACCTCAAAAAATATAAAATACTTGGGAATCAATCTAACAAAAGAAGTAAAAGACCTCTACAATGAGAA
>JAJEJO010000881.1:264362-279814 GCA_020662805.1 Glaucomys volans | reverse complement strand
TAATGTATTCATTCAAACCATTGTATTATTGTAAGTAAATTCTAAGATAACTATAATGTAAAATATAATTAGCATATAATCAATTTGATAAGAAAACATCCAGTTACATATTTCCTTTCTAATTCAGTTAAGTAAACACATTATTGGAAATGGAATTCTCATGCATTGCAAAAGAAGACTGCTATTTTGTGTAGTTCTTGAGAAATACTGTTTAATACTTGAGAAAATGGCAGAATTGTGGTCCTCTGTATTTCCATTGTAAGAGACCTATTGTGAAAATTAGATTTGCTTATTAACATGTTAAATCTCATTTCCTGGGGAGGAGGGGATTAATGAGTTTGTGGCAATAAGTACTCATCCTCTTTTAAGGAAAACATCTGTATAAAGGAAGTCTTTGATTTTAGTTTTTAAATACAGATTACTTAGATTGCTTCCTTTTACACATAGCTAGAATATAATTAAAATAGATAATTAGAGAAAGTAATTACTGAGTTCTTCTTTCAGTCCTTGCACATTCATTAAGGATTATATATAAGTCCAAATTAGCCCAAAATGTATAGTAGTTGACAGCTCAAAAGCTATCTTGAAATGTAATATCAAGAACCGTTATCTTTTCTCATAAATGTTTGTGTTTAATTTGGAACCATGCAAAATATTATTAGTTAAATAATTGGGGTTTTAAATATTGCATAGCGATGAAGGATGGATTTGCAGAGCAATCTGAATTTATATTTTAGATTTATCTCGCAAGTGAAAATAAAGACAACTTTGTTTTCTTTTCCCATTTTCCTCGCCTATGTTTTCAAATTCCTAAATCATTCCTGTTTCTCCAAGAATAATTGTATGTAAATTGCTACATTTTCAACTGTATATGAAAATATATGAGTTATGGTAAATTTCTTTGTAATTAAAACAAAAGCAGAGATAATGTGAAATACTACTGCATTCCAGCCACTGCTTTTTCCTTTTTGGGTCAATACTACATAGCTGAATCCTTTCATAAGATTTCTACCCAAATCAAGAATCACAAATAGCCTGTATCATTAATAAATACTTGCAGACTTGGTCTTGATTACATGAATTATATGAAATTTACATTAATGACTATAGTATTTTCTCTCTTTCCATTTTATTCTCACCACAGATGTCTGTTTTATCTTGGTTAGGTATTCAATGCCTATTAGTAAGTACATAATTTATTTAATTAGTTAAAAGTTTGGTAGTAAAACAAAGCAACTTATGTTAAAGTTATTGAAGAATAGAATTTAGTTACATTTTTCTAGAATAATAGGCCCTTAGCAAGGCATACTAGAGAATTTCATATTGCAAGAGAATCAGATATATACCAAAATTCACAAGTTAATGTATACAAAATCTGTTGTTCACTGTTCCCTTCTGAACTTACTATTTTTTTCATCTGTTTTGCCAAATATTAACCCACAGTGATTGTTATGTTAAGTAATCAAGGAGATAAAACAAAGAAATTAAAAATATAAAGAAATTTGTGAAGAGGAAAAGCAGGTAAGAGATACTCATATAACAAACATGGCCAGATGTGGTGACACATGCCTGTAATCCCAGTGGCTTGGGAGGCTAAGGCAGGAGGAGCACTAGTTCAAAGGCAGCCTCAGCAAAAAAGCAAATGCTCAGTCCAAACAAAAAAAAATGCAAATTAAAAATCACAAGGCCGGAATTGGTGGTGCTTGCCTGTAATCCCAGTGGTTTAGGAGGCAGAGGCAGGAGGACTGCGAGTTCAAAGACAGCCTCAGCAAAAGTGAGGCTCTAAGCAACTCAGTGAGGCCTGTTTCTAAACAAAATACAAAATAAGGGCTGGAGATGTGGCTCAGTGGTGGAATGTCCCTTAGTTCAATCCCTGGTATCCAAAAAAAAAAAAGATATCAGGACATTATATACCTAGTGTGCATGGGAATGAACAATAAATCCATGAAACACAAACAGTAGAAAGAACATAGTCATTTATGAATGAGAGTTACATGACATAGCATTTCATATTGTTCAGGAGATATAAAAACATTGCCTTAGTACACTTTATGTGACTATAACTGAATACCACAGACTTGATAATTTACAAGAAATAAGTGCTTATTTGGCTAAGAGCTCTGGAAGCTAGGATATCCAAGGTCAAGGGGTCACATCTGGTGATGACTTTCTTAATGGTGGGGATTCCATGGAGACCTGAGGGGCACATCCAATATGTAGAGAAAAAAATGTCTTTTAAAACAAAACTCTTCTTGAGGTAATTCATTAGTCCAACAATCTAGAAACAAGATAATACATTTTTTCTTTTTTTCTTTTTCTTTTTTTTTTTTTTTTTTTTTGTTTTGGGGATTGAACCCAGGGCCTTGTGCTTGTGAGGCAAGCACTCTACCAACTGAGCTATATCCCCAGCCCCAAATTAATCCATTTCTAAGGAAAGAGCCCTCATGATATAATTACTTCTTATAGGTCCAACCTGGTCTTGCTTCTTAATAAAGAATGCAGACTAAATATTATCAAATAATTTTAGTTGAGACATTCAAACATAGCACTGTTGATACATGACCCTTGGAGAACAATTTTGTCCACAATATTGGAGCAAAAGTAAACAGTATCACAATCTCAGTTGGTAACAAGATGTAGAACAATGGAAGGATGCCCAGGCTTCTAATAATAAATTGAAATTGGCATTTAGAAAATCAGCTTGGTATATTACCTCATGAAGTTGAACATGCATATTCCTTAACAGTGGTATTTCTGAAAATGCACATAGAAAGTCACATTCCATCTCTCTTGCTCATGATGAGAAAAAAACAAGTAGGAATAACACATGACTTTCATCTGCATAATACTTCTGACTTAGAGTGCATACACACAAAGAAAAATTAAACAATATATTATTTGGAATATTTACTTATGAGATAAAAACATTATAGCTAGCAAGGCATTAAACAACACAAAATTCAGAATAATAGACTCTACTTTAAGGAAGATGGAACACAAAAGTGTTTACTGATTTATTAAATGTTTCGTTTCTTAAGGAATTTGAGCAGGACACAGTCATTTATTCAATAACAAATTTGTTTTATAATAATTAAAAGGTAAGGTCTTGTAACTATGTGTGTGTGTGTGTGTGTTTGTGTGTGCGTGTGCATGAACATGCATGTGTATATGAAATATTCCACCTTTGGTGTGTATAAAGGAAACAGAAGTACAATATTATGAGTCCATGGTAGCAACTGTTTGTAAAGCTAAAAATAAGGAATGAACAAATAGATTTTTAGTTTAACTAAGAAAAAATGAATAAAAGACAAATAAGTGAAATGTAAATTATTTCATGGAAACTATTATTATGATGATTATATTCCAGTAAACCAAAATTAATTTTCAAATGAGTACTACAAATTAGCAGTGCATAGCCACAGTTTCAGATTCCTATTGACATGATAAGTATATTTTCAAAAAGAACACACTTAACCATCCAACATTATTATAGGAAAGAAAGAGATGAAGCAGAGGCCCCTGTTATTGTGACACATTATTTTCCCCAACCAGCAAATAGAGAAGCTCTCTCTGAATGAGAAAAATGAAGTCTAAGTTTACCCACCGTGTGGTGGGTGTGATCTCTTGCCTTTATTCCCAGGTAGAGAAGGGATAGAGGCTTATCAGTGACAGAATGTCCTCTTGAAACTACAAGTTATTGATTAATTTACTTAGTTGAAACAGCACATGATTATCTAGAGTTTACTTACCACATCAATTGATATATTTTAGCATCTCTTTTCCAAGTATGTCATTATACACATGTAAATATAAAGGCAAACTTTCTACTAAATTGAAATGTGTAAAATCTGCTATGTCTAAATTAAGCTAACAGATAATTGTGTAACAGTAAGTAAAAATTAAAGGAATTTCTATGCAGGAATATACTGCCATTCTTTCATTATTTCCTGATAGTAAGATTATATATATATACATATATATGTATATATATATATTGCATATATTTTATATATATGAGTTATCAAATGGGTTGAAATGAATTATTATTACCTCATTTTCCTTTTATTCATATTTATTGACAATGATAAATCAATAACCTCATTTTCTTCAGGTATTTATTTTTAATTTTTATATTCATTCATGTGATGTACAATGATCCTTTAGTCAAAAAGAACTGTATATATAACGATGATTCCTTAAAATTATATTGTCTAGTGATGTATATAGCTTTCTTAGTTTGTGTAAATACACTCCATGATGTTCAAACAATGACAAAATCACCTAGTGATGCATTTCTCCAAAATGATTCCAATTATAAAGTAACACCTTACTGTAAGGATAATGAAACTCGTGAGTTTATTCATGTTTTACTTCTTAGAGCATTTAGTAATCCAGGACACAGTATGATAAAAATTAGCATTAACAGATTACGAAAAAAGAGAGCATTCATAGCATAGAACTCAGTCCAAAAGTTAATCCAATAGTGGCAAGAGGTTTAACAAGTAGTCTATAAACTCAATTTATAATGAAATGAAGAAAAATATGTTAAATAAGATTAATCAGAGAGAGAGTTTTCTCTGCATCTGAAGAGAAATTTTGAAAAGATATACAATGTCCCATGAAATTCTAGTCAGAATTTTTTCCTTTAAAACTTCAGTGTCATACAATCGAACTGGATTTCATATTATTTTTCTTAGAAGAACGCCTTAAAGAGAGGCATTTTACCAGAAAACCTCTTAGCTATAAAATCCAAAGAATGCATCATGGTAAGTGGAAGATTCAAATACTGCTGGCAGCTCCCTTCCTTTCTTTTCAGAGAACATTAAATAACATCAGCCTCTGCTTTGTTCTACCCTCTGCTTCTCTTCTCTCTTCTCTCAGGTCTTTAACTGATATCTAAAATTTCATTGAGAATTATTTTCTTGCTTCATTTCATTAGATTTTTTTCTTCCAATTTTCTAGGTGTTTCTCACCATCTATATTTAAAGTCCCTGGAGAGGAATCCACTGAATTAAAAGGATGGTCTCTGGTCTTACCCTCACAAGTGGGCCATCCCTCTGGACTTCATTTCTGGAGGACAAAATTACAGGGACTCATTTGTGGCAGACTGTCCTATCTTAAAGTAGAAACAGCAGTAGTTGATTTATTATTAGGAATAATACATTTTTATCTGGAGTTTTCATACCACTTTATTTAATGTATTATAGCAGATATTCACTATAATGAAAGTGATTATATGCAACATTGAAGTGATTTTTCTACTCAGGTTTAATTTAAGGAAACATCTAGTGATAGCATACATTGTTTAACAACCTTAATTGTAAGGAAAAGATTTCCTTCAGACATACTGCCTTGCTTCCCTTTTAGAATCCACTAATCCCCGTAAAATATAAATTTGTAGCATTAAAATGGGTTAAACTTCTACCATAGCGTTTGCAGTGGCTACTTTGTGCATCCTTTGTATACAATGTAACCGAACCATCCTTTATTTGTTCAACCACTTATTGTGTGTTTAGAATGTTGCCAGTTTTCCCACTATTATTAACTCCATGGCACCAAACATCTTTATCATTGTTGAGATATTTTCTTAGGAAACATGCTACTAAAAGTGAAATTCCTGGATTAAAAGATTTCATTTTTTACAGCTATTGATAAAGAGACCTACGTTGACCTCCAAATATTGTACTGTTTAAAGCTCTCAGTAATGAAAATGAAGATGTTCACTTTCCCCTAATTTCTAGGGTATCTGGGAGAGGATTTTTGTACTGTTGGGTATAGTTCGATGATTTTCCTTGGGGGCACATCACTGGGACCAATGGGCAGTTTCATTTAGTCGGATTGAAGTTTATCTAATATGAGTCATCACCATCTCTTCTGGATGAGCCTGCGTTATTTTCCCATTGAGGGACTTTGGATACTGACTCCATGGGTGGGGCCAGAAATGCAGCATCAGCTTCACCACCCACAATGCACCCTGGAAGGCTAGTAATGGCAATAATAAAATTGAACCTTTTATTGGAAAAAAATGGGTTAAACTCTTTGCTAATGGGTTATAAGATTCAAGGGACAATGTGTTTGACTTTGGTCAGACTTGATCTGAGTATTCAGGAATGGAGAGTAGCTATGTTGGAAGGAAGTGGATAAGAGGTTGCTGAAAGTACAAAGACATCTGAGCAGGACTCATTTAAGGGATTCAAACAAGATCAAGTCAGTTAAGTAAAATCATGGGTCCCTGTTATTCACTAATTCTAAACATACTTTTTGAGCCCCTCCTTTTGAGGGTCAATATTCTTTGTGGCCCCTTCATGTATCGCAACTCCTTGCAAGCACAGGCACTGACAGTCTTTTTTTCCAGACTGGATTTTCATGGATGTCTGTACAGTGAACCTCTCTGCAAGACAAGAGATAATGCCTTTCTCTAGAGCAGAGAGATTTGTTTTCTGGTCACAATGAAAAAAGGAAAGGTCTCCCTCTGGGGCAAAGGTTAGGAAGGCTTGATTGCATCACCAAATAAAAGATTGGCATTTTCTGAAACTGGAATTTTTCAGATGTGAGCAAAAACAATGCATGTGCTACATCTATCTAGACAGCTCTGAATCACTACCATGGGATCTGAGAGCAACAGAGGGTCAGAACAAACACAAAATGCATGTTAGCTGTTTTGCTGTCAATATAATAAAACAAAAACCAAAATACCTTTGTATCTGATGTGAGGCCATAGGCTAGCCTTGAAAGGAAAAAGAACTCTCAACCCATTCACAGTTCTTGACACCTATTGATGGAGAGGTACGTTTTTTTTTTTTTTTTCTTTTGGCATCAAAGAACATGAGTAAAAGAAATAGACAATAATTTGTGCTTTTTGTAACCTTTATTCTAGGTATGAAACATTTTAAATTCTAGGAATTCAAAAAGTTTAAAAATGAATAAAATATAAAATGAATAAAATATAAAATGTGGAAGTTGCTAGAATATTTATTAAAAAAAGGCAGAGTATAGACAAATTTGTATAAGGTAGCCTATGAAAATATGGGACTGTGGAGACACTTGAAGGATGTCATTTAGTGGTGGACAAGGGCACATATATTAGAACCAGAGTCTACAATAATGGATTAGTACATAATTTGCAGTCAACTAGGAAACTCTTTAAAAACCTATATTTTAAAAGCATCCATCATAGTGGATTTGGAAAAAATGTTGTTACTCATTTGTGAGTCAGTGAAAGTGGTATAACTACCATTGCAGTTTTTATTGTAGAAAGGGGCTACTAACATAAGACTAGAAGAATAATTATGAATTTGAAGTTGACAGACCAAGCAAAAGTATAATAGAGTAGGGATAAAGATAAAATGATCTTAAAATTCTTAATCTGGAAATTGATGACATGAATGAATGAGAGAGGAAAACTTTTCATGAAGGTACATATGTTTCAGGCATTTGAGTTTGAGATGATAGTAAGTCTTCTAAGTTTCAGGTCTATGAGGCAGTTGAAAATTTGGCCTTTAAGATTTAGAAAGAAATCTGAATGTAAGACAAGATTTGGGATTAGTCCTACAGAGTAGATTTCTAAAGTTGTGAGAATATATAAACTCTCAAAGATGGTAAAAAATGGAAGAACAGATGACAAGAGAATAGTTCAACTGCCCCTGTTTTCAGAGAAATGTAGCAAAGAATCCTATGAAAACTAGGATGAGAAGAAAGGAAAGAAGACAAGGAAATTCAAGATTTTATATAGTATAGTATATAATATATAAAATATACATTTTTATATACTTTATATAATAATTTATATATTATATATTATATGCATACTATATAATAGATGTGTGTCTGTATATTTTTTCCCAAAATATATGTGAATCCTTAAGTCTCTGTCACTCTAATCTAATGCTATCTGGGTTTATGACCAGTTGCTGGTCATATATACAAAATAATTTGATTGCTTATAACCTCATATATTTAACTTTGTGAAAAAATATTTTAAATTGCATTAGAGTTTATGCCATTTTTATGTGCTTTCATTCATGGTGCTTTGCCAGAAAGTCCAGTGGTGGCAAGTTGTATGAATAGCATTCATTTTCTCCACAGTCCTCTGTTCTATACTTCTTACATACGGTGGAAGGGCATTAAACCTTAGGCTACATATGCAAGGACATCATTAGCTTCCTTTGTTCCAATATCTGACCAGTATTTGAAGGAACATCTGTTTTCTTAATGCATGCAAGAAAGCAATTTCTACAGATAACACTAGTTTACCCTAGTTTTCAATATGTATGACAGATTCAAGGTCTTTCAAGGTAATACTTACCTGGACATTCTGGTCCAAGCCTGCTTTCATTGTTCTCTTGACTTAAGTTATTAAGAATGGAAAGGGGCACTTCAGGAACATGGTCTTTTATTGTCCTTTTATCAAAGACAAATGTGCAGACATTCTTTGACATCAACTCAAAAAAACTGACTACAGTGCTTTGTTAAAATACTAATTTTTACAATTTCTTGATTAAGTTTTGAGTAAACTATCATGTACTCAATGTTAGAATAAAGTAAAATAATATCATAGATTATTTATTATGATTTGTACCAGCACAATGATGTCATAAGGATGGTAAATACTTAGCCATGTGACATTCATCTCTTTTTAACATTTGTTTTCTTATTTTTCAGAAGTATTGTGTGCAAGCAATAAGAAAGGTACTGAAAAAAACAGTAGGAACATATGCCCATCTTATTAGAAGCAAAGTTTAAAAAATATTGATATGTATGTGATATGATCTACATCCTATGAATTAGCTTAGAATTTTAAGGATCATCATTTTATGTGATTCAGGACATGAACTATTGCCATATGTGGGCAGTTAGAAATAGTATATCTTATTTCTATTTCTGAAGATGGAGACAGTCATCTTATATATTTTTGCAACTAAAATGGTATATTGGAACATGCAACACTACTTAAAATTAACCAAATTACAAAGTTATCATTTATTCTAAGCAACTAGATTCTCAACACTATATTTGTATACATTTTCTCATTTACTCTTAAGGTATCTCTACATGCTAGATATTATTATTTCCATGTTTAAGTGGAAAGGAAGGATAAAGGAAGGAATCCAAAGGGGAAGAAGGGGCAGGTTTACAGCATACTGAGGAATAATGACAAGGTTGAAACAATTCATTTTATGAATGAAAATTTTATATTCATTATTTTCTATGTTTCAAAAATATGTTATTATAATACACAAAATATTTTTAAAATAAAACAATTCCTAGACTTTTCTCAGGAAAATATTGGTCCTTCTCAGCAAGACCCAACATTATTTGTTGAATTCTGATTTTCAAGTGGAAATTAGAATTCATCTCCTTTCACATAAAGAGTAAATTTAATCAATCACATTACTTTCCCTGATATTTGCTACATTCCAAGTGACATGAATTCTTCTTTAGATTTGTTTTTCATTTTCATTTCTGGTTTTATTTAGTAATTTTAAGTGCTGTATATATTTTATGTGACAATGTTTTTTTCTAGACCTTGTATATGCCATTATTAGTGGAATGAATAGAGTTACATTATCTTTCTTTTAAAATAAGTATTTTTGTCTTAAAGTAACAACCGAAGTGATTTCTGATAAATAAGATGACTGCATATTTTCTGATAGTCAAATTAAAATTAAGCTCTTGCAATGTTATATTAACTTCTAAATAAAAGTGATGATTAAAAAAGAAAGTTATAAAGTAAAACATTTTTGCAGTAGTGGAATTTGTGAGAAATTAAATTTTGGGATAAATACTTTATTATGATTTGAATCATAATATTAATGTGGGGAATCATTCTTCCTCTCCACATTTGTTTTCAATTTTATACAATAAAGAGTTAGCATTTAATACATTTAATACATGGTTTTACATGTATTAAATACATGTACATTTAATACATGGTTTTAACATATAAAGATATATCTTGAGATTTTTATTTTAAAAAATCTGTAAATTTCTTACCCATACTCTAACCCCAGTAGGAAAACACCAAATCCTGATGGAATATTGAGGAGTGGTAGATGATAGGAATGGCCAGATGGATTTAGGGGGAAATCCTTCCTCAGAGATGAAAACATAATACTCAAAAATCAATCATCTAATAAGTTTTAGATTTAGACTTTTTAAAAAAAAAAAATCAGTTCAAAATATAAAATATGTAAGGTTGACTTTGCCTATTGGTATGATCAGGAATGATGAACACAAGTCCTCCTGGTTAACATATTCAGAAGGTGACATTTACTAGGCATGGTGGCTGACACCTGTAGTTCCAACAGCTTGGAAGACTGAGGCAGGAAAATAGCTTGAGTCCAAGAGGAGTTCAAGGTCAAACTAGGCAACAGAGCAAGAGCTCCACACTAAAAAAATAAAATAAAATAAAGAAAGATCTAACCATTCCATTCTCTTTCATAAATAACACAAGCCATATGTATTAGTCAGATTATCAAAATGATAAATATAAGTCACTTCTGCTTGAACTTGGACATTCCTAATGATATAAGAAATCTTGTTTTCATTTCAGTAAAATAAGACTGAAAATAATTAGAATAAAAGCCATGATTGCTACTGCAAGATCCCTCCATACTGTTCTTCCTTCACTCAGTTCACGGTGATCTTTGTAATCTTTGAATTAAAGCTGATCTTTTCTACATTGAAACTCACACAGGTGCACAGGTACTGAATTACTAAATCTTAATTCTCTCAAATTATTTACAGACTATTAGTTTCTTATATCCAACTTTGACTTTGACTGGAATATTTTAATGTCTACCTGAACTGAGACATTTCCAAAGGGTATCAGGAATAGAATGAAAGAGAATTTGAAATATTTCTAAGCTTCAAATTTTCTACACCCAAATTGCTATACCTTAGACAGTTCATTTTATTATATAGTTTCTTTGTGGCACTACACTGTCACCTTTCAATGCACTAATTATGCACTGATTACAATATTTGGCTTATTGCATTCAACAACAATACATCATTTTAACTGAAGCCAATGAAACTGTAGTAAGTGTTCTCACTTAAATTATATTTTACCTTTTAAGTTAGTTCCATTTTATTTTAGGTTCTGAGTCAAAATTTTTCTGGTTTTGGATTCTACCTAGTTTTCTATATATAAATAGGTCTTAAACACTTTGAATTTATTATTAAAACCTCCTAATGTTAATTTCCAAAACATCTAAAGACTTTAGCTCATAGGCTATATGAGCATTATTATTACATAAGGTGATGACTCTTTCTTGCCCTGCATGGGCAAGGGAAAGCGTTTCCATTGGAGGGACGGGCTGGCTGTGAAATAAAAGCTGAGAAATATATATCAGAAATAAAGACAAAAAGGCAAGGATATTTTTGAAGCATGAGTGTGACTGCTTACGCCATCGAGAAGGGTCTGGCTCTAATAAAGAGGCAGCCTTGGCTTGACTCATTTATAGCAGTACAGATCAAAGGGGACCTTAGGAGCTTCCTCTCAAAAAACAGGATGAGGGGTTGAGATAAGAAAGGTATTTGACTCTAGCCGATCGCTCCCATGACTGGAGCTTGTACTCCAACCTGAGCAGTGAGCTAACACAGGATACCATGTGACTCAGGCATTCTGAAACAGTGGATATCCAACTGTGTGCTCCTGAGGCCAGATATTCCTGGTAAACGGCTCCATCTTCCCCCAGTACTCATACCAATCATGGATGGCTCCCTGCAGTGATGCAATGGATATTCTATTTCCATGTTTTTATTATCTAGTCCAATGATCAAATACCTTTGTATTCATATCTAAGGACAACACATTTTCCCTTGTGTATGTGCATCTCTTCTAAATTCCAACTATCTTGAAGAGAAATGACAGAAGGGAAATTAAACACAGGAGGGCAAAGGCAAAATTTAATTGCAGAGATTTGCCAAAGAAATCAGAGAAGGAAAAAGGAGAGACAATAGGATGATAAGTACACATGACAAAAAAAGGCAAAAAGGAAAGCTTCGATAAGGAGAATGAAGAAAAATAAAAGTTAGGAATGTTATATAACTATGTAAAAATTATGGAGTTCATATTACACCTATTAATTGATCTTTCTTATGTATTCACCCATTCCAACTCCAGTTTCAAACCATTGCAATTAAATTAGATATTTGATAATGAACAATTTAATTTTGACCAGATTATCTCAGAGTTTTTAGTACAAAAATTCTTATGTATCCTCTCTTAATTAATACCTGTCATGGAAAATAATGAATCTGTACCAGAATTGCCTCCTGATCCACTCAAAATGCCATTAATGTAAAGTTTGATTTTTAAAAAAGTACTATTGAGCTAAGCCCCCAGGCCAAGTTTACTTTACATTATTAAAAAATTTTGTAGTTTGACTCAAGATAAGCTTCATTTTCTGCTTATGTAACAAGCAGTCTAAGGGCAGAAGGCCAGCCAATGTAACCCAACCATGAATTATTAGTAATGTATCAGAATTCACAAATCAAGAGAATAATTGAAAAGGGTTATATAGAAAAATAATAATTAAGAGAATTAGGATAAAATTTTCTATGTAAAATTTTTGTATCTGTCCTTTTGATTTTAAATAGGAAATAAAGTTTAGAAATTTCAATTTTTAATTATGCTTTAAAAATGTAATAAGATCTAAGCTAAAACATACCTAGTATGTTTAATTTCAATCCAAGTCATTATGTGCAGATCTAGATATAGGCAGTGTATAAATACCTACCTGTTTTGGCCTTAAAGAAACCAATTAAAAATATTAATGATTTAGAATGTCAATTGTGAAGCCAAGCAAAGTGCATACTTTGACAATGGAATCACTGATCCATGGACATCAGCCCTTCTTTTGTCCACCCACAAAGAAATATATGCTTAGGACATAATTTAATGTGATACTAAGGTTGTCATCTCAATCCAGTAGCATTTTCTGAGATGTTTGAGTCACATTATATGGTCAATCTTCTCCTTATTATAGCAACTTTCCTACTGAAACTATGAAATTTCTTCAAGGCCCTCTCTTTCAATGTGTCCCTTCAATGCAGGGGTCTTTCAATGCCAGGTAATAGAATGTCTGTCCAAATATGAGATAAATAATAGAGGCCATTTTTTACATATAATACAGGGGTATTTGTTTTATATTAGATTCATCAAAAGGTTGATGACAGTGATGTGAATAACTTTACTTGTTCTGTTCTTCCCCTCTTATCTACAAGTTGAGTGTTACGGTTTTCAACTATTAATTTCATAATGACAATAAGAGGCATATACCAAAAAGACATTGATAAACACAATTAATTTTCCATAATAGCATGTTTTGCCTCCTTGCACCTATCATTTATAACTAAACATGTACTCTTTAACCTATTACTCTAAAATATTAGTCATCAAGGAAATGTAAATTAAAACCACATGGAGGGTCCAGTGGGGAATTTGGGCCCATCAGCGCCATTCTACAGCTTCCCTGGCGGAGAGACTCCATCTTCAGCTGTCTGAGCCCTCGGACCTAAGCCCAGCCCTTCCTGTGAGGACACGTCGCTGCGGCTCCAGGGCCACGATGCTGCGTCCCCTGGTTGCCTCTGCCCAGAAGCATTGATCATTCCCAACCTGGAGGTTGTGAGACAGAAGCTATCTTGGGTCACCACTTGATCAAACACCTCTCAAACATCTGGTGAGCTACTGGAAATCTGCAGGGATGCCCTAAGTTTTTACAGGGAAATTGCAATCCCTCTGATTTGCACTACTAGAGGGGAAGATACATGAGCAGCATGAGAAAACACGGGAAGAAAGTGTCCCAAGCAAACCTAGAGGATACATCAAGAGATCCCAAAGACAGCATGGTAGAAGGAATGACAGAAATTGAATTCAGAATGTTCATAATTAGAATGATCCGAGAAGAGAATGAGGTGATGAGAGAGCAGATTCAGGCTATGAATAACCAGCTAATAGAGCAATTGCAGGAAGCAAAACATCATTTCAATAAAGAGATAGAAGTTCTGAGAAAAAATCAAACAGAAATCCTTGAAGGAAACAAGGAAATGAAGGAAACAATCAACCAAGTAAAAACTAATAGAAAGCATAATTAACAGAATAGATCACATGAAAGACAGAACCTCAGACAATGAAGACAAAATATTTAATCTTGAAAACAAAGTCAAACAAACAGAGAAGATGGTTAGGAATCATGAACGAAACCTCCAAGAAATATGGGACATCATGAAAAGACCAAATTTAAGAGTTATTGGGATTGAGGAAGGCACGGAGATACAAACCAAGGGTATGAACAATCTGTTCAATGAAATAATATCAGAAAATTTCCCAAATATGATGAATGGATGGAAAATCAATTACAAGAGGCCTACAGGACACCAAATGCACAGAATTTCAACAGATCCACACCAAGGCACATTATAATGAAAATACCTAACATACAAAACAAAGATAGAATTTTAAAGGCTGCGAGAGAAAAGCAGCAGATTACCTGCAGGGGGAAAGCAATACGTATATCAGCAGATTTCTCAGGCCAGACCCTAACAGCAAGAAGGGGTTGGAACAACACATTTCAAGCTCTGAAAGAAAATGGATGCCAACCAAGAATCTTATACCCAGCAAAACTTACCTTCATATTTTATGAGGAAATAAAATCCTTCCATGATAAACAAAAGCTTAAAGAATCACAAAGAAAAAGCCTGCCCTACAGAACATTCTCAACAAAATATTCGAAGAGGAAGAAATGAAAAATAATCTCGGTCACCATGGGGAGGAACTACCCTAAAGAAAGAGTCAATCAAAGCAGAAACAAAGTTAAGCTAAAAACCCCCAAAAAGCTAAAATGATGGGAAATACAAGACATATCTCAATAATAACCCTGAATGTAAATGGCCTAAACTCATCAATCAAAAGACATAGACTGGCAGACTGGATTAAAAAGAAAGACCCAACAATATGCTGCCTACAAGAGACTCATCTCATAGAAAAACATGCCCACAGACTAAAGGTGAAAGGTTGGGAAAAAGCATACCATGCACACGGACTGAGTAAAAAAGCTGGGGTTTCCATCCTCATTTCAGACAAAGCAGACTTCAAACCAAAGATAGTCAGAAGGGATAAAGAAGGACATTTCATATTGCTTAAAGGTAGCATAAATCAACAGGACATAACAATCATAAATATTTATGCACCAAACAATGGCGCATCCATGTATGTCAATCAGATCCTTCTCAATTTCAGGAATCAAATAGACCAAAACACAATAATACTCGGAGACTTTAACACTCCTCTCTCACCGTTGGACAGATCTTCCAAACAAAAATTGAATAAAGAAACTATAGGACTCAATGACACAATCGCTAATTTGGACTTAACGGACATATATAGAATATTCCATCCATCAAAAACTGAATACACTTTCTTCTCAGCAGCTCATGGGTCCTTCTCT
>JAJEJO010000881.1:148721-249362 GCA_020662805.1 Glaucomys volans | reverse complement strand
GAATTTTAAATGTTCAGATGGAAGGAACACAAATTTGACAAGGCTCAATTTATTGATGTAGGACTATTAAGCAGATTGCATATTTAGTTTTGCAGTCTGTGGAGTTAAAAATATTCCAGTAGTTTATGTGGCTGGTTGAGTAAAATATGTATCAGAAGATGGTCTACTTTAAATGAGCTGAAGATGTCTGGTACCTCTTGATTTACTATTGATGAAGGTATTCAAAGGCTCAGAGGTATTGAAATACAGAGTTAATTTTTCATGTAAAACCTATTCATCCACACTGGGAGCATCTAGAAAATGTTCACTTTACCAATAACTTAAGAAACAGATTTGTGAAGGGAGCACTGATATCCTTGAGAAACTCGGTCATTGCTCTTCTTTGCATGCAAAATTTACAACGGGGCCTACTTGATGGGAAGCCTAATTGTAATGAATATAATTTGAACCTAGCATGTCAGAGGCAAATTTTTTGGCACTTAACTGCCAAAAACAAATGGGGTGTCCTTACCATAGTCTATATAGCAGAATCAAAGCAATGATCAAAATGGTCTGAGTTTTATAGATCTATGGCATTGGCTAATTAGTTATGCTGTTTTCAAAAGTGAAATATGTAGGTAACATGCTAAATTATTACTTGAATTGTATAAGCAGAAACAAATTTGAGGCAAATGACTGAAAATATACCTTGAATCATAGCAACAGAGAATCACACACCCTTAACATATTCCTGAATTTGAGCCTGTTTAGACGGAGGACCACTTGAATTAAAGAGGAAACCAGTTCCACTTAAGGAAGAACCCTGATACCCTTCCAAAATCTTGTAATATCAGTCTTTCTCTATTATCCCCCAAAAGCCCAATGACCTTTTCCCAGGGTAACTGAACACTGGGGAAAAGGAAATAATCATAATATCCAGGGACTGCTGGATGCTGGCTATAAACTATTGTTGATTTTAGAGAATCTAAAATATTATTATTGCCCTCCAGTCAGAGTAGGATATTGTGGGGATCAAGTGAACAATGGAGTTTTAGCCAATAACTATCTAAGCTGGTCCAGTGTGTCCCACAATCCGTCCTGTGTTTATTTCCCCAGTCCCATATTGAATAATTAGGATAGGTATGCATGTAACTTGGCAGAATCCCCACATTGGTTCCCTTGCATGTAGAATGAACTATATTCATAGGTGAAAACAATTGGAAGCCATTAAAGCTACCTCTGTGTGGTAAAATAATTAAATAAATAAATACTACTTCTCTTTTGGGATTACAAAGATTAAGGCCATAGAGAATACTAAAAAAAAAAAAAAAAAAAAAAAAAATCAATAGAAGATGAAAATTATGTCAATTATCCTTTTCCAAGATTTTTTCCTATTTGAATTGTGCAAGAGCCAGATAGATCTTGGAAAATGATAATTGACATAATTTGCATATTAAAGTGGTGAATTCATTTGCAGCCGCTCTACAGGATGTGGTTTCCTTTCTTCAGCAGATTCACAGATTTCTTGATATCTGGTATGCAGAAGTAATTTTCTTTGAGCTTGCAGGGCTAGTAATACAACTTCAGTGTCCTACCTCAGAGGTTTATCAACTCTTCAGCCCTTTGTCATAACTTGGTTGGCAGGAATTTTGATCATCTTTCTCTTCAATAAGGTACCACACTGGCCTTTTTGGTCTTTATTAATGAGATGGTACTGATTGGACTGAGTGAGCAAGAGGTAGCAACCACTCTAGAGCTGGTGGTAAAACCTTTATGTGGCAGGGGATGGGAAATAAATCCAACTAATATTCAAGGGTCTCTTACCTCAGCGAAATTTCTAGGAGTACAGTGGTGTGAGACATGTTGAGATATTCTTCCTAAGGTGAAGGATAAGATATTACATCTGTCCCCTTCTACAACCAAGAAAGAAACACAATGCTTAGAGGCCCATTTGGATTTTGGAAATAGCACATTCCTCACTTGAGTCTGTTACTATGGCCCATTTACTGAGTAGTTTAAAATCCTAGTAATTTTGAATGGGGCCCACAGCAGAAGGTTCATAAAGGTCTAGACTGCTACAAAGGCTACTCTGCTATAATGTACATATTATCCAGTAGACCCAATTTTACCAGAAATACCAGTGGTAGAAAGGGTTGCTGCTTGGAGCCTTTGTTGAAACATAGGTGGTAGAAAGTGATATTTCTTGAAGTTACATAGCTGAATCAAAGGAGAGATCTTTAGGATTTTGAAGCAAGAAACTTTCATCATCAGGAAACAACTACTCTGCCACTCAGAGAGAGAGACCTGTTAGACTACTATTGGGTCTTATTTAAAACTGCATGCTTGATCATAGGCTTCCAAGTTACCTAAGTTTCCAGTCACGAACTGAATACTTTCTGTGCCACCAATCCATAGAGTCAGCTGTGCAAAACTGCAAATAGAATTGTTATGTTCATGATCAAACCCAAGCAGGTCCCGAAGGTACAAGTTTCATGAAGAAGTGGCCCAAATATCCATGGTTCTGCTCCTTCTACCATGCTGTCTGTCCCCCAGCTTTATTCTATGACCTCCTAGAGCATACTCTATGATCAGTTGACAGAGAAACATAAGACCAGAACTGGTTTACAGATGGTTCTGCACATTATAAAAACACCACCTAAATGTTAAAAGGTGCAGCACAACAGACCCTTTTTAGAACATCACTGAAGGAGAGTTGTGAAGGGAAATCTTCACAGTGAGTAGAACTTTTGGCTATCCATATGGTTCTACCTTTTGCTTGGAAAGAAAAATGACCATATATAGCTATATACTGAATTATGGGGAATAGTCAATAGTTTGGCTTGGTGCTTAGGGACTTTGAAGGAACAAAATTGTAAAATGAAGATATTCATGAAGACATTTGAAGAGGTATGTAGATTTAGTAGAGGATTTTAAAAAATAGTGGATAGGATGACTCATTCTGTGAATCGAAGTCAAACTCTTTCCTAAACAACTGCTGTCATTCAACAGTGAGCTAATGAAAAGTGAATATGATGGCATGGGTGGAGTTTATGCATGATTCAAGAATGAGGACTTACTAAGGTTGACCTATCCATCAGCTATGTCTATTAACAAGTGTCCAGTTTGCCAGCAGGAGAAACCAACACTGAGGACCTGATACACAATATTCTCTAAGGCAATCTTTCAGCAGCCTAGTAGTAGGTTTATCACATTGAACCACTTCTAACTTAGGAGGAGCAGAACCTTTCCCTTACTGAAGTAGACACTTACTTTGGCTATGGATTTCCTCTCCTATATGTATAATGTTTCCATCAAAACTACTACCCATGGACTTAGAGAGTGCTTTACCCATATCATATGTTCTGACCAAGGACCTCAAGTAATAGAGAAATAAGTGCAATGATGGGCTTATACTCATGGAATTCATTATTATTGTTATATTCCCCACTATTCTGAAATAGCTGGCTTGAAGAACAATTAAATGACCTTTTGAAGATACAGTTACAGTGCCAGGAATGTGGCAGTACCTTTTATGGCTGGTGAAAGATTTTTCAGAAAGTTGTATATGCCTTGATTCAGCATCCAATATATACTCACTGTTTTTCCTATAGCTAGAAATCATGAATCTAGGACTCAAGGAATAGAAATGGTTAAAGGTGCCAGTCATCATTACCTCTAAATAATCTCTAAAAAAATGTTGCCTCCTGTTCCTGAAAACTTATGCTCTGCTGGCCTAGAAATCTTAGTTTCAGAGTGGCGAATGATTCTACAAATGTACAATAATGATTCCGTGAAAGAGGAAATTAAGATTTCCCCATGAATCAATTGACAGCACAGAAGAAATATCAAAGAAGGAATTTAGAATGTACATAATTAAAATGATCTGTGAAATAAAGAATGATGTGAGAGAGAAAATGAAGAAAACAAAAGATCAATTCAATAAAGAGTTAAAAGAGGAAATGCAGGAAGCAAAAGATTACTTCAAGAAAGAGGTAGAGATTCTGAAAAAATCCATAAATCCTTAAAATTAAGGAAACAATTAACTAAATACAAAAACTCAATAGAAAGCATCACCAACAAACTAGATCACTTGGAATACAGAATTTCAGAAAATGAAGTCAAAATACTTAATTTTGAAAATAAAGCTGATGACACACAGAAGATCATAAGAAATCAAGAACAGAATCTCGAAGATTATGGGATAACATGAAAAGACAAAATTTAAGAATTATTGTGATAGAGGAAGGCACAGGCCTTCAAATTAAAGGAATGAGTAATCCATTCGGTGAAATAATATCAGAAAATTTCCCAAACCTGAAGAATGAAATGAAAAATCAAATACAAGAGTCTTACAGGACACCAAAAGTACAAAATTACAACAGATCCACACCAAGGCATATTATAATAGAAATGCCCAGTATAAAAATAAATATAGAATTCTAAAGGCCACAAGAGAAAAATATCAGATTACCTATAGGGAGAAACCAATTCAGACATCAGCAGATTTCTCAACCCAGAATCTAAAAGCTAGAAGGTCCTGGAACAACTTATATCAAGCTCTGAAAGAAAATGGATAACAACCAAGAATCTGATATCCAGCAAAACTAAGCTTCAGATTTGGTGTTGTAATAAAATACTACCAGGAAAAACAAATGTTAACAGAATTTACAAATAGAAAGTCTGCACTACAGAGCATTCTCAGCAAAATATTCCATGAGGAGGAAATGAAAAACAGCAATGAAAGTCAGCAAAGGGAGGAATTACACTAAAGGAAAAAGAAAACCTAATCAAAGGAGAAACCACATCAATTTAAAAACCAAAAATTAACCAAAATGACTGGGAATTCAAATCATATCTCAATAATAACCCTGAAAGTTAACGGGCTAAATTCATTAATCAAAAGACATAGACAAGAGGATTGAATTTTTAAAAAGACCCAACAATATGCAGGCTTAACAAGGTTCATCTCATAGAAAAAGACTTCCACAGACTGATGGTGAAAGTATGGGGGGAAAAAAAAACATATCATGCACAAGAACTCAGTAAAAAAGCAGGGGTTTCCATCTTTATATCAGATAAAATGGACATCAAGCCAAAGTTGGTCAAAAAGGATACAGAAGGACATTTTATACTGCTCAAGGGAATCATAAATCAAGAAGACATAAAAATGGTAAATATTTATGCCCCAAACAATGGAGCACCTATGTACATCAAACAAACTCTTCTCAATTTCAGGAATTAAATTCCAAAACACAGTAATACTGGGTGACTTTAACACACCTCTCACCACTGGATAGATCTTCCTAACAAAAATTGAACAAAGAAACTATAGAACTCAATAATACAATCAATAATCTAGACTTAGTAAACATATATAGACTATTCCATCCATCAAAAAGTGAATAAACTTTATTTTTCTCAGCAGCACATGAGTCCTTCTCCAAAATAGACTACAAACTATGCCACAAAAAAAGTCATAACAAATACAAAAAATAGAGATTCTACCCTGCATTCTATCATATCAAAATGGAATAAAATTAAAAATCAACAAAATAAAAAATATAAGCTACTCCAATACCTGGATACTAAAAAATTATGCTATAGAATGATACCTGGATAGCAAAAGACATCTGGGAGAAGATTAAAAAAATCTTCAAAGTGAATAAGAATACCAATACAACATATGAAAAAATCTGGGAAAGTATGAAAGCAATACTAAGAGGAATGTTCATTGCATTGAGCTCATTCATTAAAGAATAAAAAGTCAACAAATAAATGACCTAACATTACATCTCAAAGTTCTAGAAAAAGAACACATCAGCATCAAAAGTAGTAGAAGACAGGAAATAATTAAAATCAGAGCTGAAATCAATTAAATTGAAACAAAAGAAACAATTGAAAAAATTGACAAAACAAAATGTTTGTTTGTTCTTTCAAAAAATAAAGTAAATTGATAAATCTTTAGTCACACTAATGAAGAAAGAGAGGGAGAAAACTCATATTACTAAAATTCATGATGCAAAAGGAAATATCACAACAGACACTATTGAAATACCAACGATCATTAGAAGCTATTTTGAAAATCTACACTAGAACAAAATAGAAAATCTTGAAGACATCGTCAAATTTCTAGAGACATATGATCTACCCAGACTGAACCAGGAGGACATAAATTTAAACAGACCAATTTCAAACAATGAAATAAAAGATGCCAACAAAAGCCTACCAAGAAAGAAAACTCCAGGATTAGATGGATTCTCAGCTGAGTTCTACCAGACCTTCAAAGAAGAATTAACACCAATCTTCTTCAAATTATTCCATAAAACAGAAAAGGAGGAAAACCTTCCAAACTCATTCTATGAAGCTATTATCACCCTGATACCAAAACCAGACAAAGACACATCAAGGAAAGAAACCTTTAGACCAATATCCCTGATGAATATAGATGCAAAAATTCTTAACAAAATTATGGCAAATAGAATACAAAAAAATATTTAAAAAATAATGCACCAAGATCAAATGGGGTTCATCCCAGGGATGCAAGTTTGGTTCAACATCTGGATATCAATAGATGTAATTCATCATATCAGTAGACTTAAAGTTAAGAACCATATGATCATTTCAATAGAAGCAGAAAAAGCATTTGATAAAATACAGCACCCCTTCATGCTCAAAACAGTACAAAAAGTAGGGATAGTAGAACATACCTCAACATTGTAAAGGCTATCTATGCTAAGCTCAAGACCAACAATTCTAAATGGAAAAAAATTGAAAGCATTCCTTCTAAAATCTGAAACAAAACACAGATGCCCTCTTTCACCACTTCTATTCAACATAGTCCTTGAAACTCTGGCCAGAGCAATTAGACAGAATAAAGGAATTAAAGGGATATGAATAGGAAAAGAACTCAAACTATCACTATTTGCCAATGACATGATTCTATATATAGAGGATCCTAAGAATTTCACCAAAAAACTTCTGGAACTAATAAGTGAATTCAGCAGAGTAGCACGATATAAAATCAACACTCATAAATCTAATCCATTTTATTCATAATTGATGAACCCTCTGAAAGAGAAATTAGGACAACTCCCCCATTCACAATAGCCTCAAAAAAAACCAACTTGGAAATCAATTTAACAAAAGAGATGAAAAACACTACAATGAAAACTACAGAACACTAAAGAAGGAAATTAAGGGAAACGTTAGAAGATGGAAAGATCTCCTATGTTCTTGGACAGGCAGAATTAATATTGTCAAAATGGCATTCTACCAAAAGTGCAACACTGATTTAATGCAATTAATATTAAAATTTCAATGACATTCTTTAAAGAAACAGAAAAAGCAGTCATGAAATTCATTTGGAAAAATAAGAGACCCAGAATAGCCAAAGCAATCCTTAGCAAGAAGAGTGAAGCAGGAGGCATAGCAATACCAGACCTCAAACTATACCACAGAACTATAGTAATAAAACTGGCATGGTATTGGCACCAAAATAGACAGGTAGACTAATGGTACAGAATAGAAGACACAGAGACAAACCCACATAAGTACAGTTATCTCATACTAGAGAAAGGTGCCAAAAACCTATAATGGAAAAAAGATAGCCTCTTCAACAAGTGATGCTGGAAAAACTGGAAATCCATATGCAGTAAAATGAAATTAAACCCATATTTCTCACCCTGCACAAAGCTCAACTCAAAATGAATCAAGGATGCAGGAATTAGATCAGAGATTCTGCACCAAATAGAAGAAAAAGTGGGCCCAAATCTTCATCATGTTGACTTAGGACCAGATTTCTTAATAAGACTCCTAAAGTGCAAGGAATAAAATTTAGAATCAATAAATGGTATGAATTCAAACAAAAATATTTTTTCTCAGCAAAGGGAACAATCAACAATGTGAAGAGAAAACCTGCACAGTGGGAGAAAATCTTTACCCCAGGCATGTCACATAGAGCTCTAATCTCCAGGATTTATAAAAAATAAAAAACTCAATACCAAAAATACAAATAACCCAATCAATAAATGGGCTAAGGAACTCAGTGGACACTTCACAGAAGAAGATATACAATCGATCAACAAATATATGAAAAAATGTTCAACATCGCTAGTAATTAGAGAAATGCAAATCAAAACTGTTCTAAGATTTCATCCCACTCCAGTCAGAATGGCAATTATCAAGAATACAAGCAACAATATGTGCTGGTGAGGATGTGGGGAAGTAGGTACCCTCATACATTGCTGGTGGAAATTCAAATTGGTGCAACCACTCTAGAAGGCAGTATGGAGATTCCTTAGATAACTTGGAATGGAACCACCATTTGATCCATTCCTTGGCCTATCTCTAAAGGGCTTAAAATCAGAATACTACAGTGATGCAGACGTATCACTGTTTATAGCAACTCAATTCACAATAGCAAAATTGTGGAACCAACCTAGATGCCCTTCAATGGATGAATGGATAAAGATACTATGGTACTTATTCACAATGGAATACTAGTCAGTCATAAAGAAGAATAAAATTATGGCATTTGCTAGTAAATGGATGGAGTTGGAGAATATCATGCTAAGCAAGATAAGCCAATCCCAAAAAAACAAAGGCCAAATATTTTCTCTAAGAGGATGCTGACACATAATGGGGCGGTAGGGTAAGGGAAGATTGGAGGAACTTTGAATTGGGCAGAGAGGAATGTGGGGAGAGACGTAGGGGAGGCGGAAAGATGGTAGAATGAGACAGACATCATTTCCCTATGTACATTTTTGATTGCACAAATGGTGTGACCCTATATCCTGTACAACCAGGGAAATGAAAAGTTGTATTCCATTAATGTACAATGAATCAAAGTGCACTCTGCTGTCATGTATAACTATATAAAACAAATTAAAAAAAAAAAAGACTTCCCCATGGTCACTTTTTCCTCCTTAATGAGGAATAAACTGAGAGGGGAGTTATGAGATTTATGGAAATGATTTCCAGACTACCAAGGGAAAATTGACTGTTACCTTACAGAAGAGTATGAAGAGTACAGGAGATGTCTTGGGTCTCTTAGTGTTACCATGTCCTGGTATTAAAGTAATTGGGAAATTGTGATAACCCAATCCAGGGAGGATGACAAGTGTCCCAAATTCTTCAGAAATGAAGATGTGTGTGGACTTTTGAGGGGTTTATGGTGATTGTCAACTCAATCAAATTGAGAGACACCTAGGAAATTAGTAAAGAGCAATTCTGGGTATATCTGTGAGAGTGTTTTCAGAGACAATTGGAATGTGGAGAAAGCACCCTGAATATGGAATAGGCTGGGGGTCAGATGGATCAAAGCAAGCTGATGCAAGCTCAGTTCCTCTTGGGCTGATTCATCTTTTGCTACTCACCAGCACCTGTGGATATTAGATGCTTGTTTCTTCAGTCCTTCAATGTGGATTCACCTGGCTACTTCTCAGGGAGCCTCAGTGCCATCAGTCTCAGACTGGGGCTGCCTCATTGGTTTCTCTTGTTCTGAGGCTTCCAGATTCTTGTACTGAGAAACTACTGGTTTCTTTGGTTCTCTAGCATGCAGTAAGCCATAGTGGGACTAAAGAATCTCTTATCATAAAAGTCCATCAAATAAATCCCCTTCATAATTGTTTATATATCTTCTATCATTTCTGTTCCTTTAGAGAACCCTGAAAATCCAATGTGTTTGAGGCTTCTGTTGAAAACTTTTTTATTCTCATTCTTTTACTAAAACAGCCTTTTGATGTGTAATTCCTCTGTTAGGCTGGGACTTCACTGATTTTGTTGGTTTTTTTAATTATGGAACAGTCATCTGACTTTTGTACTTATTTTACAAAATTTGCATATTTCAATATTTCCCACAAAATTACCTTCTAAAAAGTACTTTCAAGTATGAATCTCAATGATTCATAACTGAGCATCAATGAAATAAAAATACTGTTTTGAAATTTTCTTCTTTTACCCCTCATACAAAATTTTTTTTCAAGACATGCATGTATTTTTTTGACCAGAATTGGATTTGAATCATAATCATACCAATACAGGAAGTTCTAACTCCCAGGAGGATTTTTCAAAACAAATTCAGTTTAGGAAACTACAAAAAGAGCACTTTCATCAGAATTTAGAATTTGTCAATTATGAATGAAAGTAGTAAATGGGACTTAGTTTTATTTTTTCTATCTCATAAAAACTTTGAAATAAACAATGGAAGATATTGACAGTATGAAATACTGAACACTCCAAAACAGCACTATGATATTTTAAGTACTGTTTTTATGCATTTATGTTAAAGATTACGTGTGTGTGTATCAATTTTGAAAATGTGAATTTTTTTTTTCAACTCCATCAGATACCATGAAAAAAATAGATACAACATTTCTATTGGCTGGTCTTTTATATTTCACTTCTTCACACAACAATTAGACAAGGATATACTTTTTTATATTTCACTTCTTCACACAACAATTAGACAAGGATATACTTTTTTAAAAATCACATTTTGTTTTTTTTAATCATGTGTATATCATATGTATATGATTTCCCCTAAACTCCTAATTCATCTTCCTGAAATATATATATGTATATATATATATATATATATATATATATATACACACACACATATGCATGTATATATGTATAAAAGTAGAAGAGATTAATCTCATCAAGTGATGGAAAGTGATGCTTTCAATCTTCAAATAAAATTGTATTATAACACTTTCCACATTTTTATGATCATCCAATGTTACTTAAAGACTGGAAGTTTAAAAGTAGGCCGTAATTTGTATCTATAGAATAACATTTTCATTGTAATAGCCATCATTGTTGTAATGCTTATAAATTCCAATCAATGATAAACATCAAAATTATAACTGATTGTACTTTGTGCTGTGTGAGGGATGAGGTACATGGAGAAAATCTAATGTGGAATGCTGAAAAAACTATGGCTTTTAGTCTCTGGGGAAAATTCCCTAAAGGAAAATGTGAGGTTGTATAGTAAAAGTCATAGACTAAAGAGTGGGACATTTTCATTTGTTTCCTGCTTTTTCCAAACAATGTTTAACTGAGTATGATTAATACTTCCATTTAAAATTCTGCAAGACTATGAATAAGGAGATGTTATAAGCAGAGAGACTTGGAATTACAGGCAAGTGGAAAAAATAAAATGAAAAGGAAAGTCAGGCAAAGGTAATTACTGTTTAAAAGTTTGTATGTATCAAGAACTTTAAATACATTTAATATTCACAATTAAGAGTCTATTATAGATACTATTATTCCATTTTTCAAATAAACACAAAAGATGAAAAATGGTTAAGTAATTTGGGACAGGTACACAACTTCTAATAAACACTAAGTACTGACTTTATTCACTTTATTCACTTGCTCTCCTTAGTCCTCCCGCATGGATAAATGAGAAGGAGTGTGTTGCAGAGTGTGTATTTGACAAAGTACTATTTGGTTTTGACACTAAATTCAGCTGGGAAAATATATAGGAAAAAATATTTAAGAAACTAAGATTTGGGAATACTGGTCAAAGGGCTCTGCATTTGTTGAATTTGTAGACCTGGTTAAATTGTGACTGAGCGAGCACTAATGTATGGGAGTTCAACTGAGGTTAAAAAGGACCAACTGGGGCACCATCAGGGGAGCTTAAAGGCACAATTCCTCAAAGAACCTGTGTTACTAGGAACTTTTGTTTGTACAGTTAATGGAAAAACAGAACTTTGTAGAAATGTGTTGGGAGAAGTACAAATAGGTCACACTGGAATTGCAAAATTACAGAACTCAAAGGCACTGTTCCTGGCTTCTGCCATCTGTAGGTCATGTTCTCTTTCCTGGTCAAGTGTCCTCGTTGTGTGCATGTGTTACAATAGATTTTGCACATTGTGCTGAATAAGGGTTTAAGTAAAAGTAGTTTCTCTCCCTCTTCATCAGTCATTAGGAAGATCAAATGGTTGAAAAATATAGTGGAAAAAATATATCTCATGGAAAGCAAATTTTTTATTTGTTCATTTTAGATATACAGAAGACAGTGGAATATATTTTGACATATCATATATACACGGAGTATAGCTTCCCATTTTCGTGGTTGTTCATGATGTGGAATTACACTGGTTCTTTATTTATACGTGAAATTAGGAAACTCATGACCAATTCATTCTGTCTTTTCCATTTCCATACAACGTCCCTTCCCCACACTCTGCCCTATCCAATCCAGTGAACATTCCCTTCTTCCTACCCTTTGGGAGTCAGCATCTGGATGTCAGAAAGAACATTTGGCCTTCAGTTCTGTTGGAATTGGCTTATTTTACTTAGCATTATATAGTCTTCAGTTCCAACCATTTTCCAGCAAATGCCATAATTTCATTCTTCTTTATCACTGAGTAATATTCCATTGTATATATGTACCATATTTTCTTTCTCCATTCATCTACTGAAGGGCACCTAGGTTGGTTCCATAGCTTAGCTATTGGGAATTGAGCTGCAGTGAACATTGATGTGGCCATGTAACTATAGCATGCTAATTTTTAGTCCTTTGGGTATAATCCAAGGAATGGGAAAATTGGTCAAACGGTGGTTCCATTCCAAGGTTTCTGATGAATTTCATACTGTTTTCAATAGTGGTTGCACTGATTTGCAGTTCCAGCAGCAATGTATGAATGTAGGATTTTTCCCACATCCTCACCAACATTTATTGTTACTTGTATTTTTGGTAATTGTCATTCTGACTGAGATTCTGATGGAATCTCAGTGTAGTTTTAATTTGCATTTCTCTAATTGCTAGAGATGTTGAAACTATTTTTATGTCCTGTTGACAGATTAAATTTCTTTTTCTGTGAAGTATCTGTTCATTTCCTTTGCCCATTTATTGATTGGGTTATTTGGGGTTTTTTTAATGTTAATTTTTTCAGTTCTTTATATATCCTGGAGATTAATGCACACCTGAAGTGTACAGGTGTCAAAAATTTTCTCCCATTATATATACTTTCTCTTCATGTTCTTATTTTCTTTGCTGTGAAGAAGCTTTTTAGCTTGATACCATCCTATTTTTTGATTCTTTATTTTATTTCTTGCACTTTAGGGGTCTTATTGAGGAATTAAGTTTCTAGGCTGACATGATGGAGAATTGGGCCTTCATTTTCTTCCAGTAGTCTAATGCCTAAGTCCTTGATGCACTTTGACTTGAGTTTTGTACAGGGTGAGAAATAGGGGTCTAATTTCATTTTGTTACATATGGATTTCCAGTTTTCCTAGCGCCATTTTTAGAAAAGGCTATCTTTTCTCCAATGTATGTTTATGGTGCCTTTGTCAAATGTGAGATAGCTGTATTTAAGTAGGTTTTTCTTTGTGCTTTCTATTACATAACATTTATTTTCATGTCTGTTTTGGTACCAATGTCTTGCCATTTTGTTGTTGTTGTTGTTATTATGACTCTGTAGTATAATTTAAAGGTATTTTTATGCCTCCTGTTCCACTTTTATCACTGAAGATTGCTTTGACTATTCTAGTCCTCTTATTTTTCCAAATGAATTTCATGACTAATTTTTCTATTTCTGTGAAGAATGTCACTGGAAATTTAATAGGAATTGCAATAAATCTGATCTGTATAGCCCTTCTGGTAGTATGGCCATTTTCACAATATTAATTCTGCCTATCCAAGAACATCGGAGATCTTTTCACCTTCTAAAGTCATCTTCAATTTCCTTTTTAGAGTTCTGTTGTTTTCATTGTAAAGGTCTTTCACCTCTTTTGTTAGGTTGAATCTAACATTTTTTGAGGGTATTATGAATGGAATAGTTTTCACAATTTATTCTTTAAGTTGATTCATTGCTGGTGTATAGGAATGTGATTTATTTATGGGTGTTAATTTCATATCCTGCTACTTTATGGAATTCATTTATCAGTTCTAAAAGTTTTCTGGTGGAGTTTTTTTTTTGAGTCTTCTACATATACAATCACATCATTGACAAACAGGGTTAGTTTCAGATGTTCTTTTCCTATTTATATTCCTTTAGATTCTTTTTTCTGTCTAATTGCTTTGGGTAGAGTTTCCAGGACTATGTTGAACAGAAGGTATGGAAGAGGGCATCCTTGTCTTATATCAGTTTGTAAAGGGAATTCTTTCAATTTTTCTCCATTTAAAATGATGTTGACCTTGGGTTTAGCATCCATAGCTTTTATGTGTTCAGATATATTCCGACTATCTCTAGTTTTTTTAGTGTTCTGAACATGAAGGGATGCTGTATTTTCAAATGCTTTCTCTGCATCTATTGAGGTAATCATGTGATTCTTGTCTTTAAGTCTATGGTTTTGATGGATTCCATTTATTGATTTCTCTATTCTGAACCAACCTTGCATTACTGGAGTGAACCCCACATGGTCACCACCCACTATATTTTTAATATGTTTTTGTATGCAATTTGCCAGTGTTTTATTAAGAATTTTTGCATCTATGTTCATCAGAGATATTGGTGTGACGTTTTCTTTCTTTGATATGTTTTTGTCTGGTTTGGGTATCAGAATGAAACTACCGTCATAAAATGAGATTGGAAGGATTCCCTCCTTTCCTATTACATGGAATAATTTGAGGATGACTGGTGTTAATTCTTCTTTGAAGGTCTGTAGAACTCAGCTGAGAATCCATCTGGTCCTGGGCTTTTCTTTCTTGGTAGGCTTTTAATGGTATCTTCTATTTCATTGCTTGAAATTTATCTGTTTAAATTTTCTATGTCCTTCTGATTCAATTTGAGTATGTCACATGTCTTTAAAAATTTGTCCCTGTCTTCAAGACTTTCTATTTTATTAGAGTATAAATTTTCAAAATAGTTCATTATCTGTATTTCAGTAGTGTCCATTTTGATATTTCCTTTTTCATCAAAAATTTTGGTAATTTGGGTTTTTTCTCTCTTTCTTTATTTTGACTAAAAGTTTAGCAATTTTATTTATTTTTTCAAAGAACCAACTTTTTGTTTTGTTGACTGTTTTGTTCAATTTCATTTATTTCAGCTCTGACTTTATTTCCTGGATTCTATTGCTTTTGTTGTTGATTTGTTCTTTTTCTAAGGCTTTGAGATGTAATATTAGGTTATTTATTCATTGACTGTCTATTCTTTCAATGGATGAGCTCAATGCAATGAAATTTTCTTTTAGCACTGCCTTCATGGTATCCCAGAGATTTTGATATGTTATATCACTCTTCTCACTTACCTCTAAGTATTTTTTTATTTTATGCCTGATTTCTTCTGCTACCCATTGGGCTTTCTTGATAGCATATTATTTAGTCTCCAGGTGTTAGAGTAGCTTCTACTTTTTAGTTCATCACTGATTTTTAATTTAATCCCATTATGATCTGAAAGAATGCAAGTTATTATCTTTATTTTCTTGTATTTACTAAGAGTTGCTTTGTGGCCTATGATATGGTCCTTTTTAGAGAAGGATCAGTGTGCTGCTGGAAAGGAAGTGTATTCACTTGCTGATGGATGAAATGCTCTATATATGTCTATTAAGTCTGAATTATTAATTTTTTTTAGTTTTATAACTTCTTTATTTAGTTTTTCAGTTTTTGTTTGGAAGATCTCTCCAGTGGTAAGGTGTGTTAAAGTCATCCAGTATTATTTTGTTGTGGTCTATTTGATTCTTGAAGTTGAGAAGAGTTTGTTTGGTGCACATAGCTACTCCATTGTGTAAGGCATATTTACCATTGTTATATCCTGTTGATGTTATATCCCTTAAATAGTATGAAATGTCCTTCTTTGTACCTTCTGATTAACTTTAGCTTAAAGTCCACTTTATCTTTTATAAAGATAGAAACCCCTGCTTGTTTATGAGATCCACGTGAATGATATGTTTTTTCTGATACTTTTGCCCTCAGCCTGAGGTGATCTTTGCTATGCTAGGGAGATAGCATATTGTTGGGTCTTGTTTTTTAATCCAATCTGCCATCTCTGTCTTTTGATTGATGAGTGCAGGCCATTTACATTCAATTGTGTTCTTGCGATATAATTTTTATTCCCTGTCATTTTGATTTATTTTTGGTTTTTAATTTGAATCAGTTTTTCCTTTTATTGACTATTCTTCTAGTGTATTCTCCCTTCATAGGTTTTCACTATAATTTTTCATTTCTTTTTTATAAAATATTTTATTGAATGTGTTATACAGCAGGCCTTCTAGTTGTGAATTCTTTTAACTTTTGTTTATCATGGAAGGTTTTTATTTCATCATCAATTCTGAAGCATAATTTTTCTTGGTGTAGTATTCTTGGTTTGTCAGTTCTATAAGTACAATTTAATTCCTTCCTGTATCATTTTCCTTTTTTTTTATGATTGTTGACTCTTAATAGATATTGTGAACCCTAAACTCCACTTTGGAATCTGCTTATGGATGATCCAAATTGAAAAATATGAGGCTTTTAGATTAAAAAATGTTTTTTCCAAAACAGAAAATGAAAAAAAAGCTTTTTTATGATATATGAGTGTTTTCAGAAACTGAAAAGAGAAAGTCAGTCCCAGAAAGATGGTCTAAGTTTCATTTATTTATGAAGATCTGAGAAAATATTCTTCTTTAATGTACAATTAGTGAAAATAGAAAGAGAAGACTAGAAGTCAAATTTGAATCTATCACTTGTTCATTGTATGACTTTAAGCAAGTCACTTACATTCAGAGTTCCAGTTTCTTTTTGGGTAAAATGATCTATCACTTAGATAATGAATGCATGCTTTCCCTTCTCCTCCTCTCCCCTCATTCCTTTGAAGAATTTATTATTAATTACCTTCTGTGCTTTGGTAACCTTTGTTAACTACATTAGAATGTGGTGGTACAGAGAAAAAAGGAAACATAACAAATGATTGAGATGAAGTATACATAAGATATTAGTTGATAAACAAACTGATTATTAACACTTTGCTGTTACTGCAGAAAATAAATGTACTCCCCAAATATCTCAACCTCACTAAAACTAACTGATAATTTTTTGAAGAACTTGGTGTTACACACCAAATGAACATTTTTCTTCTAATCAAATTGGGGCATTGGACCTGAATGGAGCTTATTTAGAAAACCAGAGAAATCATTCTTTCCCTCATTGCAAAATTTGAAAATTTCATGAGGATTCCTTACCTAAAGTGTACATTGAGGGCTACACTGTGATGATGATCTCAAGTTTCAGGGAGAAAACTAATAATTCCTTCTTTTCTCCTTCCTGTGTGTACCTATTTCCTTCAGGGCACAGAGGACATAGTATGCCATTCTCTCATTACATTTTTCTCTCTGTTGGACTATGCGTCAATGGCTCTGCATCAATGACTATTTGGGCTTTTCATACCCAAGAGATCTGCCAGCATTGAACACATAATGTGAACAAAAAGAAAACAGAAAGAATGGTAAACTGGTTATGAGCATATTGAGTATATAGGGTAATTAACATGTGGCTTTCAATTTTTTCTTAGTTGAGTCCTTTGGAGTTCCTATTTCCTTGGATGAAGAGAGAAAGAATAAATGATTATTCTCTTTTCTTATTCTAACCAAAAATAATTACACTTCAAACTAGTAAGAGCCTATGGGTCATTTCGTATTTGTGAATATATTCTGCTCTAACCACTTTCTGGCAGTGGGGTTTCTTGAAAGTTTTCCAAATCACAAGTAGTTTGTTTTTGCAGTAGGCTTAGTAATCCCTGCCTTACAAGATGAATTTGAGAAATACCTAAAATAAAATATGCAAAGTCCTAATATGATGCCTAGTATGTGGATAGCAAGTATACCAAACAATTATTCTCATCCCATTAAAAAAGAAGTTTCATCATGTGGTGGGTTTCTCCAAATTGCCAAAGATGTTATAGCTCCCAAGATCACTTTGTTAATTAAATTGTGGATTCTAATTATTTCTATGTAGTGCATATTCTAGAATCTTTGACAATTTATTAATATTACTATGCTTGTCCTGTCATGAGATCTAGGATTTGGATTTCTTTCACACTAATGAAACATAAATTTTCTTATTGCAGTTTATAAAATAAAAAATACTTTTTGAATGCAACATTTCACAAAAACTGCTGATATTTAATTCCTTTCTAACGAAATGAATTGTATGCCTACCACCACAAAGCAAGACCATATTTTGGAAATGTCTTCAAGATTCTTGCTTTTTGCTGTATATTATTTTTATTGTCCTTAATAATGACATAAACATTACATTTCCTCACCTCTAAAATTATGATAATAAGATTGACTTCAATAGAGTTTTTGAGAATTAGATGAGGCAATGAGTTCAAGATTCTTAATAAATAAGAGTTTCATAAATTTTTGCTATTTGATTATTGTTGTTACTAAGACTCTTACTCATGACTTTATTTATCTACTATTTCTAATTATATAAAACACAAAAACATTAAATTGCATATAATCTTTCTATCAGCATGGAGAAAATCAGTTTACTAATAGTAACAGAAAATTTTATTTTAAAAATTCAGATTCATATTGGCTTTCTCTTTCAGTCACTTTCATGGTATTTTCTCTTCTGTTCTTTGAACTCAAATATTTGTTAGGATGATGGCATGATATGCTTAACTACCAAAATGTATCACTCAATCAATAATCCAGAATAAAGAACCTTCAATTGTAACTGAAATGTTCTGTAAAACAAGGTCCTAATGATCTATTAGCAAGAATATTTTTCGGTAGGGAGATTCTACTAGGAATTAAACCCAGAAGAGCTTTACCACTGAAATACATACCCAGCTCTTTTCAGATAGGATTTTGTGAAGTTGTTGAGACTGGCATCAATCTTGGTATCCTCTTGTCTCTGCCACCTGAGATGTAGGCATTCATCATCATGTCCAACTTCTAGCAAGAATATTGCAGTAAAAATTTCAACATGAGACATAGGTTCAAACCAAAATCTTCAAAACATTTCCTTTATCTTATTTTCTACCATTCAAAAAGTTTGTGAGTTTGTGTATCACAAAAAAATATTTTAAACATTCAAATACATTATAGAATATTTTGACAAAATTTCTCATGCTTTTTTTTTTAAACATTTAAAAAAATTAAAAAAATGGGTTTGATAATTAGTTCATAAATCAGCAAATCAGTAACAAAGAGAATCATAAAAAAATCCTTAAGTTTATACCTGCCAGTCTGTCTATCTGGATTCATTCATTGTCTATAATTTTAAAATTATTCCAAGCCTATACATTCTATCTTAAGAAATTATACTTCACTAAAAAGTATATTCACTAAAAAGTTCAACAAAAAATAAGGACAAATATGAAATAACTAAGAAGTCCTGAATCTCTTAACTCCAGGCATTTAAAGTTGCAGTGATGCACACCTGTAATTCTAGAGGTTCAGGAGGCTGAAGCAGGAGTTTGAGGTCAACCTCAGCAACTTAGCAAGGTCCTAAGCACTTAGGGAGGTCCTGTGTCAAAACTTTTTAAAAAGGACTGGGGATGTGGCTTAGTGGTTAAATGACTCTGGGTTCAAGCCCTATTTGTTGTGGTTTCTATGTAAGGTGTCCCCAAAAAGCTCACATGGGAGACAAACCTAGAAGGTTTGGAAGAGAAATGATTGGGTTATAAGACTCTTAACCCAATCTATGAATTAATCCCTGATAGGGATTAACTGAGTGGTAATTAAAGTGGTAAGGTGTGACTGCAGGAAGTGGGAATTGGGGCATGACTTTGAGATATATATTTGTATCTGGAAAATGGAGACCTCTCTGTTTGCTTCCTGATTATCATGTGAGCTGCTTCTCACTGTGACACTCTTCCTCCATGATGTTCTGCCTAAGCCCTAAGCCCTGAGGAATGTTGCCAGCCTTCTCTGGACTAAGACCTCTGAAACCATGAGCACTCAAATAAACTTTTCCTCCTCTAAAGTTCTGATCAGGTCCTTTAGTCACAGCAGTGAAAGAGCTGACTAAGACACTGGTACAAAAAGTAAATAAATAAATAAATAAATACTAGAATTTAAACAGTAAGTAAACTTTACTTCTATTACATTTACAGTTGATTTATCTATATTTGAAATATGACAATATTTTGCTTAATGATTCACCTTTTCAAATCAACCATTCATTTTAATTTTAATGGATAAATGGCTCATTTCACAAGAATTTTTAATAGTTTATTGAACTATTCATTTAAATTAAATCAGTAATTACAAAACACTTCACCAGTATGGCAATGAAAAATGCTGATTAATCTTAATAGCTTCTTTAGGGCAGCTGAATTGAAAGAGCTATAATAGCATGCAAATATTGCCACATGTAAATGTCTACATTAGGATTTATTAATATAAACCTTTTTGGTTTGGAATATAAGAAGCATTCCTCTCTTACACTAGTGGTAAATTTTCTTCATTTTATGCTCACCCATAATTTATTATGAGTTGATCATTGTCATGGTCATTCCATAAAAATTGAGGGAAGGCATTTTTCCATAGAAGTAAATACTTAAAAAACTAGTGGAACCACTTTTCCTAAAAGCTTTTTCCCCAAGAAGCCAGAGCACATATGTCTATAGTAAACATTCACAGGGATTCCACCTGTAGACATTATTATTCCCATACCAGAGATGAAGAAACTGACAGTTAATTTGCTCAAAGATGCCATGAAACAATTTTCAACAATTTTTTGTCTATAAAGTGAATGATGAGTAAAAACATGAATATAAATTTCCCTTTCAGGGTCATGTTTCTGCTTTTGAAGAGCCCTTCCTCTGTTCAAATCTCTCTGCCCTTTCTCTCTGAGAGATAAATGTCCCATTTGTTGCCTATCAACTATCATAAACTTCCCTTGTTCTCTACAGACTTGATATCAGTTAAGTTAGTTTAGCTAGGGTTTGATTAAAATGATGTCCTTATTTTATGTAATACACATTGATTTTTTTTTCCAGAAATGGTTACATTATTTTCAATTGTGTTTTTTAAATGCCTTCTGAAATATCATGCTTAAGACCTTTAGACAAAGGAGTCAAAAACATAAATTCAAAGGTAGAATTATTAAAAATACTTTCCTTGCATCAATAGTCATAATAACATAACACTTAAGACCATTTTCAAAGTCAGAGAATGTATCATTTGTAGTATACAAGTGAATAGCCTTTTAAAAAATGGTTTCATTTACTCGAAAGAACGTAAGATTGATTATGAAACTTTTTGGATTCAGTTCCTAGTTCTGCTGTTGCTCAATTTTGGCAAGATTTAAACTATAGTCAACTTTTCACTTATTTTATGCATATGAGCTAAATTAAATGATTCCCCTCCCACGCATATGGTGGTCTTTGTGCACAGATGCAGTTGGTGATATGTGCTATACAAAATCCCAGCTGTAAACTAAAAATGGGGCTTTCATTTATTGTTTATTGTTTTAGGGTTTTTAAAATTCTTAATAGGCTTAAGAAGAAAATGCAAAGAAGGAAAGAGAAATAGATCATTCGCTAGGTCCACAACTTAATGATGGAAGACAAAAAGGGCTACAAACAAAAAGGGGAAGAAGAGAAATTTAAGTGTAAAATATACTCAAAGTAAAAAAAAATCATTTTACTTGTAAACTTCTTAAAATAAATGGTTTTCCAAACAACTGTCCTTCTAAAGAAGCACACAGTAGCTACACATATTCTCCAAAATCCTATTGAAGAAAATACATTTTTAAATTAAATCTAGGTTCTCCATTTTATTCCAAGAGTATAAAAATCAGAAATCAAGGTAGGTTAGGACAACCACTCTGGAAATCAGTACACAGATTCCACAAAAACTAGGAATGGAACTACCATATGACCCAGCAATCCCACCCCTCAGTATATATCCAAAGATTTTAAAATCAGCATACTACACTGATGCAATCACATCAATATCTATAACAGCTCAACCATTCACAATGGTTAAGCTATGAACCAACCTAAATGCCCCTCACCAGATGAATGGATAAAGAAAATGTGGTACATATACACAATGGAGTTTTGCTCATCCATAAAGAAGAATGAGTCAATAGCACTTGTTGGTAAACTGATGCAACTGCTAAGTGAAATAAGCCAGTAGCAAAAAAATCAAAGCTTGAATACTTTCTCTGATATGTGAAAACTAATACAAAATAAAGTGCAGGATGATTAAAAAAAAGGATAGAAAATGAAAGGGGTAAACAAAGGGTAATAAAAGGAAGGGAGAAGGCATGGGATTGGGAAAGTCAGTGGAATGAAACTGACTTAACTTTCTTATGTACCTATGTGAATATATCAGTGAATCTCACTATCATGTACAATCACAAGATATTAATTTAAAAAAATTGTATGTACATTGACATGTACATACTTATCAAAGATCACTAGAGTAGAGGGAAGGGAATGGCATGGGAGGAAGAGAGAGGAAGAGAAAATACTAGGGACTGAATTAAAATGAATTATATTATATTTTATAATTATGCCATAGTATGTTCTACTCTCATGTATAACTAAAAAGAACCAATAAAAATATTTATTAAAAAAGAAATCAAGGTAGGAGATTTATAGTACTGCATATATGTAAGGCCATGCACAATCTCCTTTTTAATATTAAGCTCTAAGATAGGTAGATTCTACATAAAATTAATTATCTTCTGTAATTTAATTATTATGATTTTCCATCCAGAATATTATTTTCTTCCAGGGTTTCTCAGGAGAGAAACAGATTTACAATTTACAATTTACAATTACAGATTTACAATTCTTCAAGGCAAAACCATTTTGAATATATGGAAAGTTTTAGTATAGGTGTGTGTATATATAATAGACACAGATCTGCTTGACTATGCATGTAAATTTACTAAAAATACGTATACAATAACCATAAAATTTTAATTATATCCAAACTGCTCGCATTTTAGAATGAAATAGCTTATTTTTGCAAATGTCCTGTGTCCTTACCTGAAATAATGGACAAATATTAGAAGTATATAAATTATGTAAAAAAAAAAAAAAAGTGGTTGAAAAGAAAAAGTTGAGATTTTTTTAGCTATAAGTCAGTCACAAACAGAAATTAAGACAGAAAGTATTCTGGTTGGCATCTGCAAAATAACCAACTAATGCCTGCCTTGTTTATCTCCACAGAAAGGACCAAAAGAATGAAAAAGCAACTGCTATTCTACCCAAGTATTTGAGATAGAATACCAGAATGCAGTGCGCCCATAGAGACATCTTGGGGCACAGAAACAGAAAATATTCATGTAAATCAGGAAACAAGAACATAGTATGTACTGTTTGGTCTCTCTATTCACTATCTGCCCTGAACCAAAATGAACTTTGTTTCATGGGAAAAGGATAAGCAGGAGACTCCTACAACTCTCCACTAATAACACAGATGGTTGAAATACTGCTGCTGGAGACCAAACGGTCTTACAGGATCTAAGTCTTAGAACCCATGTTGTGTCCTCCTCCATTCATGTTGCTGATGCAAAGTGTTGACTAGGAAGCTCAACCACCTGGGGTCTTGTTAAGCAGCCAGGTGGCTGCTCCCAGTAGTTCAATCAGCCTGGCCTTGAGAACTATCTGGGTGGCCCAGCCCTCCCATCACCACCATATAGCTTCGTAAAGTGGTCAGACAGCCTGCCCAGAGTTGTGAAGTCCAACAACCCATGGCAGTACATGGACAGTCACGCTGATTAACACACAGCCCCGGAAAGCAACCAGGCAGCCTGCCCTAAGAAATTCCAGCTACCAAGGACTTGGGAAGATGCTAGGTAGCCGCATTCATTTACATAAGTCCCTGGAAACCATCTGGGGAGCATTTCCTGAGTGGCTTTGTTCACTGTGTCAATCAACTAAGAGGCAGCTAAGTGGCCCCATTTACATGTATGAGCCCAGAAGAGTAGACCTGAAATCCTTTAAGACCCACAGAAATTGACAGGATCCCTGAAACCTCAGCTGGAAGAACAGTACACACAGCTGCTGCCAAAGCTGCCCCTCCTAAGGGAACTGCATCCCAAATGAAAGAACTATCCGACAGACACTTGTAGCCTGTGACAGTGAGACACCTGCAGGCATTACTGATCTTTCTAAACTCTGCACTATTGAACCACCCAGAACAAAACTACAATACAGTCTAACCAAACTGCCTCAATGAAAATCTTTCATTACCAATGTAAATTAATATAATCATTATGGTGAACAGTATGGAGGTGTCTTTAAAAAACAAAAATAGAATTAACATATGGTCCAGCTATCCCACACTGAATATGTATTCAAAATAGTACATTAAAAAGATATCTGGGGCAGGGGGGACAGGGGAGATCACGAACTGAAATCAATTTTCATGCATGTATCAGTTTGTTCACACGAAACCAACTACTATGTATAAACACAAAGCTCAACACAAAAAACGGTACCTGCACTCCCATATTTATTGAAGCCCTGTTCACAGTAGCCAAGAGGTAAAATTAACTAAGAGGTCCATAAATAGATTAACAGATGAAGAAACACAATGGGATACTGTTCACCCATAAAAACGAATGAAAGTCTGTCACTTGAAGCAACATATATGGAATTCAGGACATTATGTTAAGTGAAATAAGCCAGACATAGAAAGACAAATATCACATGTTCTTGCTCATATGTGGAAGCTAAAGTTTGATTCCGTGAAGAAGAGAGTAGATTGGGAGTCAATAGAATATAAATGAAAGGTAAAGGACATAGGTAATGGAAGAGATTAGATAACAGATATCAAAATGCAGACACAAAGCAGGAGTAATTTCTAATATTCAACAGCACATCAAGGTGAGTATAGTTCACAATAATTAGATGTTTTATAAAGCACTAGAAGAGAGGAGTTCAAAAGTTCCTAAGACAAAGAAATGATAAATGTTTAAGGAGATGGAAATGCTAATTCCACTGATTTGATCATTACACATTCTATACATTTATTGAATTATAACACTGCATGCATAAACATGATCAATCATTATGTATACATTTTAAAAAGGCAATAATCACTCTAGTAGTAAGCTAACAAAAGAAATGCTATATTTCACAATATTGCATTATGCATGGAGAAAGGAGTAAGAGGTTGGAAAATTGTTTTTCTGGATATCTGTAGCTGCGTAGCTAGCCACATCAAGTTAGTGGTTAAAAATCATTATGTTCCTGGGTCACAGCTTTGAAATTCCAGCAGATTTGAGTGGGATGGCTCCTTGCTGTTCCACAGGGTGCCTGCTGGCACCATTACCTGGGACTGGAGAACCCACTTGCAGGACAACTCACTCATGTCACTGCAAGTTTCCCTAGCTTCACCAGCCACAGATGTCACCTTCCTTCCCTAGTAAGCATCTCCTCAAAGCTGCTTGAGGCCTTTCCCAGGATGTAAATGGGTTTTAAGACAGATTTTTCTGAAAGATAAAAAGTGGAAATTGCCACTACCCTACAGCCTGAGCCTGAGTCTAGGAATGTATACTCTTTATCAAATCTGTCATAGAAACCTTCCATATTTAAGGACAAGGGACCTCAATGGTAGAGAACAAAGATTTTGTGGCCCACTTCCATTTTCATGATTTTTGGCAAGGCTGAAAAGGCAAATATATAACCAGGGAAATCAGTGAGCTAGATTAGAAATATCCATTATAGAGCTTTTATTTGTCAACCTGCCTTCTTAGTGTACTCCAATATATGAATACTGCACATCATTTTTCCAGGCATCAAAAATACATATGCATCTTTAAGAACAATTGTTTGAATAAAGTCAACACTTTTACATACCCTAAAAAACAATTTTATATGTAAGAGATGCAGTTTAGTTTCCTTTTAATTGCCTCACTATTTTGTGAATGGAAAAAAGTCAATTTAAAATGGTTAATATAATTATGATTGTTCTATTAACTTATAAATAAATCTCTCAGTATTTTAATAGCTATTGTTTTATGACACCTAACATCCATGGTTATGAATATTATAATTATTTGATAGCATTAGGATTTATAATTATTATAATTGTTATTACTTTTATTTAGTTCATCCTAGACCATCATAAAATTTATTTTTATATTAATACAATTTTTAAAATTCAATTTAAAATGCAATTTAAAACTATCCAGTCTTCACTCAGCAAAACTCAAAGGTAACTAATATCATTGATTCGAAAATTTAATTTATGCTTTCTTTAGTTGTAGAAACAAAAAACAAGTGTAATAACTTTGCATACTAATGTCTATAAAATATGCTGCTAAAAGCCATAATCAGAACCACCTCTCATACAAATGAGAAGCAAGGAAACCAATGAAGTACGAAACTTCTACAAACAAGGACTTGCATTTTGTAGAGATAGGGTCCCTGTGTTTGCTGATTTTTATACAAGACACTAAATCTATTGGTGTTTGTTTTTTTTCTAGTCCACTTGATTTCTTTCAACTTTCATGGAATATATTCAAGAACAATCCTTATCTCTGTCTCCTTGGAAAAGGTCCAGGGAGGCACCAGAGAGCTGTTTCCACCCACACACCTCTTTACCAGGTATAGACTTTGCAAAGTTTCTTTGCTGAGACAGTAGTAAACTGGAGTGACAATAATTTTAGCTGTGTCTGAGATGTCATTCTTGCCAGTCTTTGAACCCTGAGTAAGCTTTGTAGTTTATTTCACAAATTGACAAAGCTGCCAAAGCAAATACCACTAAAAGAACCAAATGCTGAAAACTACAAGTGTTCTTATGGGGTCATATGTTCACAATCCAAAGGGCAAGTGCTATTTCATCTAGTCTTAAAACTATCTGACATATATGTTCTTCAGTACTTGAAAAATGATATACTTATTTGAATCATCAATTCAAATCCTTCAAGTGGACAAAATGTTCAACACCAGCAACTATTATATTGACCCTTAATAAAGAAGGAAAAAATATGATATTTTCAGGAACTTGTCTGTCATGAGACTCATGAATTGTTCATGATTAAAAATCAAAGTGAGAATTTTGGTCTAGATGGGTGCAATGGTGCACATCTGTAATCCCAGCAGCTCAGGAGACTGAGGCAGGGGAATTACAATTTCAAAGTCAGCCACAGCAACTTAGTAAGGCCATGTCTCTAAATAAAAATTTAAAAAGGCTGGAGATGTAGCTTAATTGATTAAGTACCTCTGAGTTCAATCCCTGGTACCATGAAAACTAAAAAGGAATTTGGATTTAGGTTATAGGGTCTGCAGTTTTGAGCAATTATGGTTATTATCAAAGGTTAGTATTTTCTACTAAAATATGTTCTTAATGTATATGATATTGAAGGCTATTTTAAATCTTTGTCATAATAAAAATTGTGTAAGGAGATATCTTTCATATAAATAATACCCTGGAAAAGCAGTGTACATTATTAAAGGAAGTTTAGAACAGATATTTAGCTCAAATGAAAGAGGACTATGTTTTTGTTCTATTCAATATAGAAAAGCAAAATGTAACATGTAATAGAACTATTCATTGGTTTCATGGGGTATTGGTTACAAGGCCTCCATGGATGCTAATCCAGAGCTAATCAAGTCTTACTTAAAATGGTCTAGTATTTACATGTAAGCTAATCCATCCTTTCATATACTTTAAATCATCTTCAGGTCACTTATAATACTTAAAATTACAATGTAAATTTTGTTAATCATTTTATACCATATGACAAGGGGGAAAAACATCTGTACATGTCCAAATGACATTTTTCTGAATACTTTTGATCTGCAATTGGTTGAATATACAGATGTGGAACCCATAAATAAGGAACCACAGATACAGAAAACCAAATGTGTGTGTATGCAATATTTCTTAGTCCATTTGTGCTATAAAAACAAAATGTCTGAGGATGGATAATCTAAGAACAACAAAAATTGATTTTCATGCTTCTATAGAGTGGAAAGTCCTTGATGAATGCATTGACATCTAATGAAGACTCCTTGCTGCGTCGTGGTCTGGTGGAGGAATGGAGGAGCAAAAACGGGATGGAATGTTGTGTTCTTACATGACAGGAAACTGCAGGGAAGGAAGTCATTTCCTCTCACAGACCCTTTTTAATGGACCCTAATCCATTCATAATGGAAGAACCTGCCTATTCTAATCACTTCCCAAGACCTTACCTTCCAGTATTACCACCTTGGTAATGAGGTTTAAGTTCAACAGGAATTTTAGAGGAAACATCATTTTTAAACCATAGGTAACTACATCTATATCTACATTTAATCTCTTTCATTGTTTCTCTCTCTAGATAGATGGAGACAGAGAGAGAGGAGAAAGAGAGAAAAAGAGAGTCAAATTGAAATTAATAAAGAGAATTGTTCAGATGCCCTAGCCAAAAATAAGCAAATGGTTTGGAAGCTGCACTTCATATGTGTAAGATGACCTGATCTATTTGGAATGTTCCAGAATATGATCGCTGTACTGACTTAATTAATAGCATCCTCTTTTACCCTAATTTATTTTCTGAGTTAGATAAAATGTTATCTGGTCACTACAGATATGGGGCTATGGAATCCAAAGGCTCCAGTCAAGGTCCCTTAATGGCGGCGACAGCCCATGATCTAACCAATGGAGAAGATTCTGTTCATGTATGAGGAAAGGCACTGCCAACTATTATCAAGAAGTAGTCTGAAATTGGAGATCACAACTCGAAATGATGTCAACCGAGACTCAACAGAAACAGAAGCCTGAGTCCCAAACTGTCTGATGACAACTCCTATATCTGAAAACTAACATAAATTTGTTCACACTGAAAAGATTTCTGGAAGAACATTTCTAAACCGTGATTCCATCAGGAAACCAAAGTCACTTCAATGAAACAACTGGTTTAATGAATTAATTGGGATGTCATGATGATAGGGAGAGCTGAGAAAGCTATAGAGGAATTGTCACCAGATCCAAGACACTTGCAAGTGAGAGGTAAGAAAATAAAATGCTAAAATCTTCTTCCTAAGCACTGGTTCAGGTGATTCTCAAAGACGAGGATGGATGGTCAAAGGTCTCACCAACAATCTCCTCAGCAGAGCCAGGTAGGTTTTTTTCACACGTTTCTGAATTGATTCTTCAGTCACCCAAGAGTCTGAAAGAAAATGCTTTGTAAATATCGCATGCTTGTGTTATTGTTAAACTACCATCTAGCCCTGTGTAAGATAACTGTTTTGGAAATTGAACTCCCTGCTTCAGTTCAGCCATGCAGAGACCACCAAAGGGGAGTGTAAGTTTGAAGGCAAGTTGACATTGAACAAGATAGCAGTCCCCAGCACATGTACAACCATTCCCAATAAGTACCTCTATAACCCAGGGACTTGTGACATGCCTTCTGAGGACGATTCCTCTGAATCATACACACATAAAATTGCAAAGTACAGAAATACTTCCTTCCTTCTGAAAACAAATTAGTAGAAAAAGGAAATCTTCACACCCTGACATCTACATATATTTAAGAACCTGGAATATATTTTAAAACATGATTTTATTTTTGAATAAAATTATTCAGATATAAAAGAAGAAATAGAGGCCATAATGGGATTAAAACATTTTAAAAATACATAAGTGCCAGAAATGAATATTATTATCACATAAATTAAGAGTGATAAATGGGGCTGGGGATATAGCTCAGTTGCAGAATACTTGCCTAATGAGCAGAAGGTTTTGGATTTTATCTCCAACACTGGAAAAATAAAACAAAAGTTTGTACTACAGAGTTAATTAGTTGCTTATTACTTATTTAATTGTTTGGCAAACGTATCTGGAGAAAATACCAAGACCGTATCACAGAGAATTTCAGATGATGATTCAGCCGCCAGTCTGATAAAATAAGACTCTGGATGTATGTCTAAAGGAACAGGAGAGGTTGGGAACAAGAGATAGAAATGAAAAGCTATTTTCAAATAGAAAATGAATTTAATTTTCTCTACAATATAGAAAGCTATGTTCTCAGACTGAAAGAGCACAATGAGTTCTGAGTAGGAAAAGGAAAGCAATCTCCTCTTTGATAAAATCTAGGGCTTCAATTTATTTATACATGTATGTAAGGAATTATAATTGAGAGATGAAGATATATAGAAACATCTAAGTCACTTCCAACTCCACTGGCTAGCAATTTGATCTTAATCACATAATCTTTTCAGCCTTAGTTCATTCCTCTGAAAAGCATGAGTAACACTAATGATTCTAGCTGTGGCCAAGGGATATGCTAGACACAAACACAGGCATAATATTTGGAAATGACTTGAGAAGCTGTAGAAGAATATGCATATATGAGCTGCTTGCTTATCACCATTACTGATTTGAAAACTAAAGATAAATATAAATGTACATATACAGAGAGAGAAATAAAGATATGTATATATATATACATATCTTTCTTTACAAGTATAATTGCTTTAAAGTTTAAAGAGTTTACTAAGAAGAAATAAATTTTAAAAAACATTGGAAGGTGACTGCAATTATATAGGGTAGAACATTGTTAGACAAAGGATGGATGAAATATATTTTTTAAATTCTCATATCCATTAAAGCATCAGAACTGTAGTCAAAAGATGCTATTATATGAATTAAAATGCTGCAATAAGAGTACAAGTTCAAGATCAAAACCTCTTTCAAAGACTAGAATTCCTAGTGATGAAGACTGATGGTTTCAGGTTGTTCTGACTCCCTTAGAATTAGATGTAAGTAGGAAGTTCTTCAGTTTGGAGACCCTATATTAAACTGTCACATTTTATGACTGAACTGAGTCATAGGGTGAATATGTAAAATATTAGCTGTGCTAATCTAAGCATGTACAAAATAGTTCTTTTAAGAAAGAATGATTTGGAAAATCAATACTAAAAACAATTCTTCTTGCTAATAGTCGTGTAAGCTACCTTAAAGCTTCTGAATCTGGCATTGATCATTGAATCAAAAAGAAAAATTAGCAATAGAAAAGTGAGATTTTAAAAATGACAGATGGAAAGATAAAGATGTTTTTGATTATGATGTTTTGTTTTTACACTGTATATTACAAAGAAAAACTTTGCACATTTTGTAAATTACAGTACATTCTAATTATAGATTTTTTTAAGAAAAATTATCAATGAATAGAATAGAGTGATATCTCAAAAAAACAGATCCCTTAAAACCAAATTATTTCATTCAAGGAGAGAATTAATTTTTAAAATGAAAACAACTGTCAGTATGAGTACCTTTGTGGCTGAAAGTCTCCTGTAGCTTTTTTTCTCAAGGAGGTCAAAAGAAATTGGGCCAACCTTAATCAAGGTTATAACTTCCTTGGGGTTTATCTTCTGACAGATTGCTTTCTATAATCATTTTCTTTTCTGTAAGCAACTATTATCTGGGGGTTTTCTTCTTCCTTTATATTCCCCTATCCGTAAATCAAAAAATGATCTAATAGTCAATTGCTTTCACATCTTTGAATAGTCTATATGAAATTAGAATTGATTCACATTTAAAGATAAATTAATTATAGTTTTCAGGTGTCTGGTTTATGGGTGACAGTCTAATTAGACAGTGAGCCTTAACAACACTATCTGACTCCAGATGGAGCACTGTGTTTTGGGAATCCAAGAGGAGACCTGTCTTGGAAGTTTGTCCTTGTGGGCTGGAATCATACAGAGGGAATGGATGTCATTATATGACCAGATTTTAACCCCACAGCAGGACCTCTCACTGAAAATATCACAAAGCATTCGAATACTTTCCTTGCTTCCCTTCCCAAACTATTGATTTTTTTGAATCATAGGTGAGGTTGAATGTTGACTCACTAAAACAATTTGTTCATGAGACAAAGTGGAGTTCATTTCTTGCCTTGGTAAAGGTGCCCTGGCAGCAAGGAACAGATATTGATTGATATTTGGAAGTCTGGTTCAAGAGAGGTCTTTCGATATGGGGACTTAAGATTTAATAAGCTTCAAAATAGTTACTTAGAACTGTGAACACAGTAAGGAGAATTTTGAGGCAAGTAATGATATATATCATTCACTAACTTTTTGGAATGAAAAATAAAATCACTTATAAGTTTTACTTTTCTGGGCAAGAATTTTCTGTGACCCTAAAGTTAAGTTGATAAAGTCAGTGGAGGAGAAAAAGCATGTTAAAGTAGACAGTAAGCTCTATGAATGTAGACAGTCTCAGCTCTCATCAGGGAGTCCCAGCAAAACAATATGAAGACTGATGAAGCAAGACTGAGCAGAGCAGACACCATAACAGAGAAAGAGGAGGCTCAATGAGGAGAAACATTTGCACAAAGAAACAAAGTTATAACACTGGATTTTAAAATAAGTATGACTTTAAACATATAAACACATAAAAATATAGTAACTCTAAGAAATAAATAGGACATTTTGGAAAAAAAAGTCCACAATTCAAAGGCTCAATAGCTATTGAGTAGAAGTGTAGTGCTGAAAGGTCAACTAATGGCATAGGCTTTTAACTGAGCATTACTCCTTTAGGGAAAGGGATTTAGAAAGTATGAAGGAAGCTGTAAGACACTTGGGAAAATCATATGACAACATCCAATGGTAGGAGTGCCAGAAAGAAAACACTAAGACTTTTGAGAAATCAGTGATAAGTAAATCAATTCCATGAGAGCTTGTCCTAAGTCAGACTCATGTGTATGCATTTGTATCCTAAACAATTATTTTTTTCAATACAGAATTTTTTTTACAACTGTGCTTTAGGGAACAGTGCCTTGCTACTAATTAAAGGGAAAAAAGTATTTGAGCTGCTAAAGAAATCCTAAAATCACACTATCTGACCATCTTAGAAGGAGTCCCTTACTTAGGCAAGGTGCAGTACCTTGGATAGGGATAGTACAACTCTAGGATGGAGGTCTCTTTCTTGGCTAACATTTCCATGAAATGATGAGATATGAAAAATTTTAAGACATTAGGGACACTAAATTCTTAAAATGGAAGAACCTATACCCTGTTATGTATAACACTTCTATAGCCTGGAATTTATTGCTATGATTAGCACAAAATAAACTGATAACAGATCACTTGCTTCCAAATATTCTTTAGCTCCTTTAACTGAACTCCAGTCTGGCTGCATTTCTATCTTCTAACAAAAACTCCTAAACTTTCAGACCACAACTCCAGCCTTCTTCAGTCCTCTTTGCACCTCTGCACCAAATCCACCCATTGACTATTTTAAGAGTCATTTGGTTGAATGGCTTTAGTTCATATTATTTCCTATAAGAAATCTATGTTTCCTATTACCAAGAAATAAACTCTTACATAGCTTTCATATTAACAGCTGGATAGAAAATTCCTTTAAAAAACTGCTATGGAAATGAATCCATTTTATTAAGAAAAGTGTCCATGTTTCTTTACAGTGATTATTCAAAATTATAAGTACCACTTATTGGCTGCTAGTTGTAAGTGTCACAATAGGATATTTAGATTTCTTATAGGAAATAATATGAACTAAAGCCATTCAACCAAATGACTCTTAAAATAGTCAATGGGTGGATTTGGTGCAGAGGTGCAAAGAGGACTGAAGAAGGCTGGAGTTGTGGTCTGAAAGTATAGGAGAGAGTTTTTGTTAGAAGATAGAAATGCAGCCAGAGTGGAGTTCAGGTAAAGGAGCTAAAAAAAAAAAAAAAAAAAAATTGGATATTTAAAATTCTATTGTGGACAAGGAACCACAATTTTATCTTTGAGCAGCTAACAAAAACTTGATTAAAATGACCCCTTATTACCAGCTTTGGTTTCTCTTTGAATTCATAAAGACTGTTAACTAAAGTCACTAAGTTAAGAGAAGCATCCCACCTTGCACTGGTACCCTCAATACAGCCAGGTTTAGACAATATTGCTCCTTAGATCTAAATGTAAGCATATTATTTTGCTTATTCAATTTTTATTTTTCAGCACTTAACATATGCTCTGCGTGCATTTTATCACAGTGTTTATATCATAGTGGGAATACCTAGCGAATTTTTACTTCATCACTGTCGAACAAAGGAACAAAACAAATGTGGATTAAGTAAGGAGAGACCTTATTTGAAAGGATTATTGAAAGAAAAAGAAGGACTTTTGCACTACAAGAGGATAAGCCTTTCAAGAGGGAGGACCCTCTACTCCTCAGAACTGCAGGTATCTAAGGGTTAGACAAGAATTTTTTCTTTTGCAGAGAAGTCTGAGACAGGCTAAAGAACAGCCAAGTGTGATTAAGTTGGGGGTCTGAGGATATTCTATTCTAGGGCCAGCCTATTCTCAGGAAGGGTTGCTAAGGAGGAATTTCATGCTGGCCAAAGGCAGACACCTGGAGGAGGAGAGAAACTTTACCAGTGTTGTTCTCCTTTGTTTTGTTTGTTTTAATCAGTTTGTTCTAATTGATCAGTGGGGATAAGGAGTTCACCTAATCATCTATGAAGCAAAGAATAAGAATGCGAAGAGTCTATGCCTGTGTTTGTCATATGTCAACCAAGGTGGACATCCATAAGTCTTATATAAGTCATTTGGGAAGGGAGTTTCATTGTAATAACTTTTCCTGGAAAACAGAAAGGTGGGTAGGTATCTTTTCCTTCATTATATTCCAGAATCCACAAGCTCAGGTAAAATTTAACATGTTCATAACATTTCTATAATTCTAATACTATAGAATGGCATGAAAGATAACTGCAAACGATGTCCTGAAACTTCTACACAAAATATTTCTGTATAATCATTTACAATGATCCAGTTAAGTGGAAGTAAAACATCTATATCTTCTTCCTTGAGTGAAAATATTTGAGCAGAATCTAAATCTAGCTACTACATTTATTTTTCAGTATATTTTTATTTTAAGTTAACACACAGCTATTATATAGAAAATAAAGCTATTATGTATTTCATATATATGGATAGGTATACATATATATATGTATATATATATATATATATACATATATATCTTTATGGGCTACAGTTTGACATTTCAATTCATGAGTACATTATATAATGATCAGATCAGGATAACTGGTGTATCCATCATGTAAGATGAGTATTAGTTCTCTCATTCAAAAATCCTCTCTACTACCTATTTTGAAATATTCAATTAATTATTGTCAACCATAGTTATCCTATTTTCTGACATTTATTATTTGTCCTAAGCAGTACATCAAAGAAAGAACAGTGTCCTTTAGTGTGAAGACACTTGAAAACTCTAGGAATTATATCTCTAAAATTAGTAATATTGTTATAGACTTCATGTGATATGAGTTATTCAATGTAGAATGGGATATTCATTTCATTTCATCTTAGAATATAGCTAAAATAAGTATCTCAAATTTCTATTTTCTCAAAGTGTAACAGAAAGCTCAGTCCTCATCCTCACTGCCAACTTGATAATGAAGACAGGTGTTGAGAAAAAGAAAAATGTTTTATTGCTTTGCTAGCCAAGGAGAAACAGAGGACTCCTGTCCAAGGCCTATGATTCTGGCCATCAGCAGGAAAAAGATGCTTTTAAAGAGGTCATTCATAGTAAATGAGATTAGGGAGGAGATCAGGAAGAAGATCAGGGAGGAGAAGTTTAGGGAAAAAAATACCAGGGAGAAGGTCAAGGAAAAGAAGTTTGGAAAAAGGAAAAAAAAAATCATGTAAGTTTCAAAGCAGCAAGGAATATAGTCAAAGCATCAAGTGAACCCCTGTCACATTCCCCCACCATCAGTTTGTAACTTCCATGTCTATGGAAATTGGGCAACAACATCTCCAAGCTACTTCCTGCTGAAAGAGGGCAAAGTTAGGGGAAGTAACCCAAAGTCCTTTTTCTCTATCAGGTGGGGTGTGGACAGTTAAGGGTATTCAGCCTCATAGCAGTCCAGAGGTCCACAGTGGCAGATGGCAGGTGACTGGACAAGGCATATGTAGGGCAGGGATCATGCTAAGACAACAATAAAGACAGCAAAAAAACAATACTTTTTTGTAAATAATTTGAACAAAAAAAATTAATATTTCAGTCAGCCTCTGAAAACCATGAGGATTGTAACTCATAGTCTTATCAATGAAAACCAGATCAATTTCATCAATGTAGGAGTTTAGGAAGGTTTGTAGGTCTATGAAATCAGACTCAAATTAACTCAGGACCAATTTGCTAGTCTTGTGATCATGATTAGGCACTCTCACACAGTAACTCGTCCTCCATGGCCTCCAGTTTTACTTCCTTTTGGTAGAGCTGACACAAGTGTACATCTTAAGTTACATTAAGAAAACCATTGTTTTTCCTTTAAAATGTCCCCTTGAGACTGTGCTTTTTAGTCCATACTCTTCTTCCAGGTGTTTAAGACCAACTTGGTCAAAACTGACCTTGTTCTACTTTTAAGAGTCAGCTGAGATTCCTCAGATATCACTCTTAGGGACATGTGCAAAGCCTTCTGGAGCCTTTAGCTTTATTCTACCAGTGGTACCACTTGCCAGGATGGGTTGGGGTCTGGCTGACCATTTTTGGCTTCTCTTGGAAGTATCAGGGACATTTCTGTCTCCAATGACCCTCCTCTTTGCAGAATGTACACTGATTGGCTTCCTGTTCTCTAGGGTCTTCTTGATCTCCCTGATCAGCAGATCAGGTGACTCAGAGTTGGAGGGCCCAGAGAGGGGTCCCATCAATCTCTGGATCCTGGCTGACCTTAGAGGGCAAGGGTCAACATGTTGGTGGTTTTCTCCTTGGCCCTTTTACTTCCTTGAATTTGGTCTCCAAGGTTTTTATTTTTTAAATGAAATTTTTTATTTTTTTAATTATTTTTTATTTTTTTAAATTTTTACAGACTTCTTTTTGATTCAGTGTACACTAATAGGGTACGACTTTTCATTTCTTTGGTTGTGCATGATATAGATTCATACCATTCATCCATTCATGTAACCATACATACATAATGTACATAGGGTCGTGGTGTCTGTCTCATTCCATCATTTTCCATACCCCTCAGTAAGCCAGTTTCACCAGCCTTAAAGAGAGAGTAATAGGTTATAACTTCAGCATTTATAATTTTACACATATCCCTTTTGTCTAATTGGTGTATTAATACTAGAAGTCAACATTATATACTATGTGTCCTGTAGGTGATGGCTTATTACTCAAATTAACCTGGGTTGGTTTTTTGTTGTTATTGATTGTTTATTTGTTTAGAAGCAGGACCTCTGCAAAACACTAACAGGCAACAGTTACAAAGTTTACAAGGAGAATATACAATGAAATTAACAAAGCAAATACATATTCTGTTTGTGGAATAGCTATGAACCAAGAAAAATGACTTTCATAATCTTGAACTTTTACTTAGTTATGTACTATAGACCCTGAGATCACAGTAATCTTTACAACAGATGAATCTTTTGAATACAATTTTAAATGAAATGAAGTCTACCCTATTTTTGAGTCATTCTAACATGGAGTACAGTGGGAGGCAGAGCCTTATTTCAGGTAAGGCAGGGCTTTTCATAACTAACACAATACAATGTTAGACCAGAAATATGAAGAAAAGACAGGCTAAGACAGCTTTTAACTTTTTTTGTATATGTGTGTGGAAAAAGTGGCAGAATGCATCCATGTTTTACAGTGTCTCCTTTAAACCTATCAGGTTCTCCCTATTATCTTTCAAAAAAGGCATTTAAATTCCAATTCCAGTGTGAAGAGTAAAACAAAATTGTATATATAACTTATTGACAACAGGTTACTGTATCCAGCTATAAACCATCAAATGACACGAATAAATGCCAACCAAATTTGTTAATTTTATATAGATCCAAGGCTTTTGCTACATAGAATTTTAGTTTGGAGAACACCAACTTGGTAAAGTGCTCTCTGAGGCTTTACATTTAGCTAGATTTAACTTTGAAAGTACAACTTAGAATCCAGAGAGTAACAAATATCATAGGTCTGCATGGTTAAACAAAAATCCAATGATAGCCTTAAATCTCTTATACATTTAGGAAATAGTGTTAATGATCAGAAATTGACTTAGTTGAAGGAAACAGATATAAAACAGGTCTTCAAATGACACTGTGGCCCTTCTGTGTCAGATACAATGTATAAAAAGGAGAACTTCTTGGTCATCTTGCCTGTAAGTGTACATAAACATTCATTTTATAAACTTTTACGTAACACTTAGACAAGGCCTACACAGATTCAGTTCTAAGATGCATAGGCATACCTGGTCATATATATTTAGGGTGTCCACTATATTGTTATGACCTAAATAACAATTGTTTAACCAGTTACAAAGTAATCATTTAAGACTTAAAACAGATACAAACTCTAATTCCTCTAAGACTTAGTTTCCCGAAGTAATAAAACCGAACAAATGTAAGAAAATCATCTTGATAAGAGCAGATCAATGTTTCAGACATCATTACATTAAGGTTCAAATTACTTTGTGCTAATTATAGCTAATATAATCACAAACACAGGCTTTTTGAATTTACCTTCTTCAAACCTTCTGCAACTTACTTAAACATTCAAAACTTCTTTACATCATTAGTTTTGCCCTCTTTCATCTTGGGCTTTAGCACAAGAATATTACTTTACCATTCAAAACACTTTCTCATCCAGAAACATCTCTTTTTTCCTTTCAATTTTCCACACTAACATGTGTTTCCATACCTATTACTTTCTTTTATCTTTTCTGGTTTTGGACCCTTTCTTGAATTCATATTCTGAAACAGTCCTTATGAATGTTACCTGGGCATTTAATTTACACAACAAATTTCATCCCAAGAGAGGGCTGGACAATCCAACATATACAAAAACTGTGTCTTAATCTTTTTTTTTTTCCTCCCAGGTTGCATTCAAGGTGTTAGAGCACACAATATTTTGAGCCTGACCTTGCACCATTATTATTAGCACAATGCCATCAACTTTAAGGGAGTTCCCCACTGTCAATTGTACCCAGAGGCTCTTTTGGGGTCTTTTTCTCACACTAATCATATTGATATGCAATGGAGGAGGCCCTTTCCATTCTTTTCCTTAGGCTTCCTTCAAGATCCCTTTGCAGAGATTGCCTACAAAACACAGGTTGGCATTAGTTTCTGTCTTTTTCTTTTCTGGGTGCAGTTATTTATTCTGCCAGACTCCCTAGGCATTTAGTTTCATGGGATACTATTATAGTAAGAATCCCTTTGTCCCAGTGATGAATATCCCCTGGCCAATTGGGGTATCCTATCAGATCTTAAAAGGGGAGACTATTCCTATTCCCAGGTCAGAAACTGACAATGCTGGAACAACTGCCATATCCTTTGTGCCCAGCAGCCTCCACCCCAAACCCCTGGGGCTGGAAGGCAGGGTAGAGGCCAGATTCTCTTTGGCTATTTTCTACAACCCAGGAAGATTTTCTGGGACTGTTTTTCCCACCAGTTTAGGGCTGGTGTCCTTGACCCACAGTGAGATGATCTAAAGCTGCTTGGAGTCAAGCCTGGGTTTAAAAGATACATCTTTTTAATACTTTCTTCTGCTGTCCTACTATCCTTGCACAACTATCCTTGCAGTACCTTTTGACACCTTCAACTTAGTGCCTGACTACAGACTCCTTATCATGCAACTGAATAAATGCCTGTCCATACAGAATCCCCTTCATGTACTTTACCCCGAAGACAAACTTCAAATTCAAGATTGTATAAGAATCCCGAATAAACATTGAAAGGCCAGACTGTGTTACAGCAAACCATCTTTCTTTTACACAGGCTTATCCCTATAGGTGGGCCATGAAGCCAGGATCTCTGTGCTCAAGAGACTACCAGTAAGATGGGTGTAGCATGGCCATGTCTTAAAGAGCAGACAAAGAAAACAAACAAGAGAGGATCACCAAAACCAGGGCTGACAGATGAGAAACTTTAAAATAAAGAAGACCTGCACATACAAATTTCCTCTACTTACTTTACCTTTGACAGACCACCTCCAAATGCAAGATTATACAATAACCTAGAATGCTATCTTAGTCAGACTTATAGGAGGCCTTTCTTCAACTCACTTTACTTCTCAGAGACCAACTCCAATTGCAAGATTGTACAAAAAAGAAACAGAGAGAGACAACCAGAGAGGAGTCGGACAAAACCATGGCTGACAGACAGAAACCTGTCTCCCAATTTCTCCAGCAATCAGCTCTCAACAAACTCACCAGCCACCTTGTATCCTCAGCATGGAAGTGGGTGTCACTTGGACAGCCAGACCTGCCCAAGAAAGTTGGAGTAGGGCTGTTCCCAGGTCCTGTGGCAGTCACCAAATTTGTAACTTAAATCTCAGTCCTTGTTCTCAACACCAATCTGATCTTGAGGAAAAGGAAAATGTTTTATTGCTTCACTACTAGTCAAGGAGAAACACATGGGACTCCTGTCCCAAAGTCTGTGATTCTGCCTATCAGCAGGAATGGGGGCTTTTAAAGAGGTGGTTCAGAGAAAATGAGATTAGGGAGGAGAGATCAGGAAAGAGAAGTTCAGGGAAAAGATCAGGGAGGAGAAGTTTAGGGAAAAAAAACATCAGGAAGAAGACGATCAGGAAGAAGGTCAGGAAAAGAAGGTTGGGAAAAAGGAAAAAAATGTAAATTTTAAAGCAACAAGGGATATAGTAAAAAACAAACAAACAAAAAAACTCTGTTACAAAAGTAAAGGAAATAAGTGGATAATTTTTCCAAAGTTATATATAGGCTCTAACTGAAAATAATCATAGAATATAGCCTATAAGTGTTCTATAGCAAAATTCATAGAATACATTGGAGATTTTGAATTAGGACTGTCTTTTACTCTTAATTCTGCAAATTAAGGCATTACTTTTGTCACTTGAAGCTTTTCATTTCTCTGTGCCCTATTTCCGACACCTATAAATTGATTACTTCAATCCTATTAACTTATTGAGAATAGGTATGCATTTACAACATATGAATTAAAACTCTAGTAAAACCAAACAGCAAAAAATGAAGGAAAAGAGTTATTTTGATAGATTTATCTATAAATGAGTTCTATTAATATGAAGAGTTTAAGACATGATATCTAAAGGTGAAATTTGATGATTTATCAAGTAAAAGTGCTACCATTATCCATTTATTCATCTCCTGAACTCTCCCCTTGGTCTGTTCACAAACCACAAAAAATTTTTTGCTCTTTTTTTCTCTTAGAACAAAATCCAAAAGCATACCATGCTCTATTTTTAATTTTTTTTTTAAATATTCTTTTCTACTAGCACTACAAAATATGAAAGATAGATGAAGTTTCAAAAGCCAATCATTTTCATGTCACACCCCTAGAGTTCCCTCAACATGCATAATAATAACTGGGTCATTATTCCTCTGAGAGCTGAAAATGAGTGTTCATAAATAATTGAGTTTTTAAAACCCATAATAATAAGGACTTTTAAATGTCACATTTACTTACCAAATTTGCCTTTTGTTCTGCCATGTAATTTTAATATACCTTCATATGTACTGGACATGATTCCTTTCTTTGTAATATCTTCAAGAAATGTCGAATTTTTTTAAAACACTGTCTACAGAAAAAAAAATAAAAAGAAATCTACAGGGATCTTTGAGATGATCATTTGTAAAAGGAGATACTGTGATACACTGCTGGGGAATTTTTAATTTTTACGAGGATCAGTGATGATAACACTACAATGCTTAATAAGAGTGTCAGAGTGTGGTGAGGTGGACCAATAATCATTTAAGGACAATTAACAAGGAAATTTCTGTGGCTTACTTCTTCCTTTTATGTCTGTTTTTGTCAGGGAAACTTCATTACCACTGTGTAGCATGTCTTTTTGGCAACAATGATATGAGTCTGTTAAAAAGTAAATTGGGCAATAACGCTCAGAGAAAATGGGACTATTCCAGAATTACATGCAATTATCTGAGGGCCCTAAGGAGAAAAAGTGGAGCATCTGTTGCTGAGCAAAGAATGAGCAATTGATGCCTACCTACATGCAGAAAAATCAACCAAGTCACACAAGTAAACTTTTTAATACAGCATCCACTCTGCAGCCTCAGCTCACCTTGTATTTAACCTGGACAAAAGTCACAAAGGCAGTAGATCAAAATCTTTTCAAATAATGTCAGACAAAATAATAAATTTGTAACATGGAATTCTTAATGTTGGTCGTTTGATTTATTCTTATTTTTTTATTTTAATTTGCTCTTCCAAAAAGGAGTATATAAATTAAAAAAATAACAATAAAGAAAACCAGGAACAGCAGCACTTGCCTGTCATCCCAGCTATTCAAGAGATTGAAATAGGAGGATCACAAGTTGAAATCCAACCTGGGAAATCTAGAAAAACCCTGTCTGGAAAGAAAAAAGAAAGAAAGATCAAGGTCTAGGGATGTAGCTCAGGGGTAGAGTGCTCCTGATTTCAATACACAGTACTGCAAATAAATAAACAAACAGGAAAACACACTAGAATTAGTATGCCCAAGGTCATTTCTATACAGGCAACATATACCTACATATCAGTTGTCATGTAATCACACATATGTATAAGGGATTTTAATCACAGAATACTTTGTGGCAATAAAGCCACAAATAAATAAATAAGAGCAATAAAAGAATGAAAACTTGTTCCTCACATGTTAAGTAAGCTTTTCTGATCCAAACAATATGTTTTGATTTCATAAGGTTTATTTCAAATGCTTAAAATGTGTACATACAAGTGGATTTTTCCCTTGTGAATGCATGAGATACCATTTCTATCTCCTCAATAACAGTGCTGCAACTTCTATTATAGAGAAGTTTACCAAATACAAATAAATTGAAGGAATTTTTAGAGTTGCAACTCTAAAACTGAAGAAGTCTTAGGAATAGAACCTAGACGAGTTGATTCTAGAGGCATTTCACTAATATTCTGTGCTTTGGGGATTCACAACGACAATTTCAAACAGGGACTGAGCAAGGAATTCAAGCAGAGAACTGTGCTGAGGTGTGTAGGTGTCGAGTTAACAAGTGCTAGCCCTTGTAAAGGGTCAACTGTTACCCCGGGACTTAAGGGTGCACTTCCATTACCTCTGATATTTTGAGAAGCTAAAAATAATTTCAATTTTAAAGGAATTCTTCACCCAATAAATGTGAGAAAACTATTCAGTGTTGTAAAACAATAATCCACAGTGGGATTTAGATATGGGCAAACCCTTTGTCCTCATAAATGGACACTTTATTTAGAAAACAACCTTAATTCTCAGCCCAAAGGAAAACGACGAGCATCCCAACAAAGATAAATATCAGGATTCTAAACCCTTGCTTGTTTTCCTGTTCTGCAGGCAGATTGTCAAAAAATTTAAATCATGATTTTAGATTAGTAGAATCAATTAAACTCACAAAAATAAAGTTGGTTGGATGATCTTTATTGTTAATTTAATGACACAGAGAATAAGATTAGGAATTTACTTTTTGTATTTGAAGGTCAAGAGTTTAAATGAGTGAATGTTATAACTGCAGTGGAGATATTTCAGGGACTATGATAATGCTTTTTAAGCACAGAGTGACAGTATTGCTACCAAGGGGTGTTGTAGGTGGTTTTGTAGTCAACTTTAGTCTCCCACAATCTTTACCTCTGCCAGAGAGTTCAGCCAAAGTTAATGTATATATACACACACACAATATGTACGCAGTTTTTAAGACAGAAACATTTGAAAAATATTACATTTTAGAGATAAGATTTAATTTTAGAATTTTTTGGAAGATACTAAGAATTAATTTAATGAAATTAGGTATAAGTGAAAACTATTGAAAAGTTGCTACTTTTGTGTTTCTATTCAACATAACTAGAAAATAGTATTCTTGGACCAAGGGGAAAGAAATAAAAGAATTTATGGGATGAAAATTTGTGGGACTGGTTAATTTAGATGTAATTATTATTTTATTTTTTCATGCATAAATTATGGGAAAAAACTAACAAGATAAAGTACATGAAACAAGGACCAGAGATCAAGAATGTGCTATTAAATCATATTCTGATTAATTTATTTCTCTGCAACTGAGGGAAAATATAAATCTCACAAAAGCATGAAACAAGTGGGTTTTTTATACAAACACAGTTTCAGCACACATCTCTGCCCATCCACTTCCAAGTAAACACTTTCCCTAATTTCCTTTCCTTATTAAACTCTGGTGTCAGTAGGGAGAGTAGATTAGTGGGAATGCATCCATAGAGCACATACTGTTACATTTGTTCAAGAACACAGAAATTAAATATATTTTACTCTTGAAATAGTTATATAAAAAGTATTCTTCTTTCCCTTTCTACTGACTTACATTAGTTTGTCTCTGCTCCATGCATACCCCTAATCCAAAGTAGAGTTCCTAGGAGCCAACTTACCAATAAAAATGTCTCCACCAATTAAAGTACAGATATCCGTCACAGAGTGATGTAGAGCTCAACATCTGGTTCAAACTCAACCGTGTTTGAAATCCAGCATATGACTTCTATTTGTCATGTGATCTTGGATATCTCACCATACATCCTGGTTTTGCTGCATAAGGGACATAATTATTGTGCCCTACCAAACTGTCGTAGGTATAGAAGGATTGTGAGTCTGGATTATATTACCATTATAGTCTGATTATACCAGAATATATTTGACATCTTGAAATGATAGCATCTGAAGGGGCTGATTTGTAGGACAGCATTTAATTATGATTTGGCAGATAAATCATAGAGCAGAGACAGAAATAGAAAAGATTTGATGACATCCACCACAAAGTCCAATGAATGGGTGGCAAATCCTATGGAGATATTCAAGACCAAAACTTGCAGGGCATGAGAATATACTTCATATCAGTACAAATAACACGCTCTGGAATTCTGAAGACTCATGAGTGATCAGCAAGTGGGCATTCTTGGAGTCATACTGGAGATCATGTTGATTACAGGATAATATGAGAAGCAGGTTGGACTCATACTGTTCTCTAGAGAAGATACTCAGTGAGAGATGAAAGATTCCCCATGAATATGGTGCTATAATCATCACTTTCAGTATATCCATACTTCAAATATGTGTACATGTTAGGTTACCTTTTGTGATGCTAAAAAAAGTGCATTGGATGCTCTCTTTTTATTCTGAAAACAATTTATAAATTTAAATATAAATATTTTTAACTATTAGCTCAATTCTTAGTATATTAATCAGAGATGGTTAAATATGATTAGTAGATTAAAAGTACTTTCTTTTAAAATTATATTTTTACACTTTAGAAGATGATTCATTAATTCATGATATTGGTGTTCCTTTTTGTTGCAGTCTACTCTCTGGTATAAACTTTCAAGATGAAGCAACTGTTGATAGCTGAAAGGATCTTTTTAAAAAGTCATAGCATAGGTGACATGTAGCAATGAAGCTATTTGGTATTTTTGCCATTGCCAAGAAATCTTGATTATATCCTTCGCCCTCTAATTGATTTGCAGTAACCAGTAGCTTTCAAACCAAGCACATTTCTCCTTCAAAAATATCAACCATGACAGGAGCAAACCTCCTTCTTAAAAGCACATTACTCTTGATTTCTTTAAATATGTCACAGATAAGAGGCAGAAACTCACATAATGAATGAAAAGTTGGCTTAACAACATAGTTATTAATGTAAAATTAGCAACAAAAACAGGTAGTATCATAGAAATATCAAGCATAGAGAAGACACAACATTTTTTATATCATTATCACAAATCATTCTTAGAACTGGTAGGCACATATTTACAAAGATTCTGCCCAAGCAACAGGGGGAAATCAAATTAATTAGTCCTGAATATGATTACACAGAACTGATGTCAAGTATTTGATACAGTGCATGGTGTAGAGCTAAAGCTCTTTAAAATTGACTAGTAGATGAATAGATGTATAATAACTACTATTATCCATTAAAATACCTTCCTGCAAAAAAGATTATGCAAACTCCAACTATCTTATGTAGAAAATAAAATCTTTGAAAAGATAAGAGAAAGACCACAGAATGGATGGAAATATGAGGAAATCTTAAAGATAAATGGAAATCAGGAATAGTTTCAGAAATAAAAAGCAAATTCAAGAATGGATCATAGAAACAATTGCTTGAGAAGTCCCATAGATGACATTGGTGTAGAACACCAGGTGCCAAACTTTCTGACAGGACATAATAGTGCCATCATTTTTAATGTGAACATCAAGTGTGATTGTCATGGTTTGTATATGGTTTGTCCATTCTGAAACTCATGTTTGAAATTGCCACTGTGACAGCAGCATTGGATGATCGGGCCTTAGAGAGCTGACCAACTCTATTTAAAACAAAGTAAGGAATTTAAATATAACACTTAGAAGCAATGAAGAAATTGTTCTTAGAAAGCTTTGGATTTTGAAGAAAAATGTGAAACTAAATATACAACTCATTGTTTGGTATTCTAATAATATAACTAAATGAAAAGGAAGAATAAAATTTTCATAAAAGAAGAAGTTTCCATGTTTTCCTTTTGGAGAAGAGTAAATATGCATTTCCTGTGGTGGTACATAGTAGTTAATCTACATTTTATTATCATCTTTCCTATGGTTAAGGTCTATGTTTCCAGGAATATTCTTTTGTGGTGCATTTCTATAATTATAATCCACTAGAACTCAAAAAGGGAATATGATTGAAAAAGAAATGTTTATTTCAAATGATTACATGACGATGATATTGTGGCCTTGATTCTGATTTTCCCAAAGGAAAGGAAGCACTGAGAAGAAATGTTTTTGGTGTCTGCTAGTAAATAAATAGTGTATCAGTAAGTTGCCTCATGGCCAAGTAATTGAACTTGAGTATGTGAGATTTCTATTTTAAACTATATGAAGAGTTTGAGATTTAAAATAAAATATAATAGCAATATAAACAGAGATATTAATAATCCAAGTGATTAGTTTGTGAATAAAGAAAAGGCAATTGCTTTCACATGCAGACAGGTATAGAATCACAGAACTTGGTACAAATGATGAGAGATAGGGTAGCAGAGTCAACCTGAAGCTTTTTAGTTCATATATCTGGCTGCTTGTTACCTATATTTGGAAAGAGAAGGAAAAATGATGAATAATTTCTGGCTCAAAGAAAGTAGATTCTGTCTTGGATTTTGCCAGTTTAGTGTGACTTTGGTTACTTTTATAGGCATATCTGTTAAGTTCCTCAGAATGTGTAGAACACAAAAGAAATATTTTTTTCAAGTACATCATGATCGATATTTAAGTTCAGATGGGACTAGGAATAGAAAGAAGCCACTGTTGTGGACAGTTATATGTGAAATTGGAGACAAGAAGTGTTGTAGAGTTTGGAATGATCTCAGCTGAAGTTTGGTAATGAAATAAAAACACTGGCAAATCCTAATTTTAAAGATACAAGAACTAAAAATAACAAAGATGGAACAATGTCCATCAGATAGGGAGAGGAGAGAATTGATTCATGAGATCAAGAAGTAATGTAAAAACTTACACCAAAAGAAGAAATAAAGAATATCTTACTGGCCAACATTGATTCAAAAGAGGAGGGAGGCTGAGGCTCAGCCTAGCCACAAGGCTCACCATCCATGCCACCATGCCCAGTGTCAAGGAATGCGCCCCAACCCATGTCCACGGTCTAGAGCTGAGGCCCATGTGGCCTAGCGCCCACATTGTGGCTGACCATCTATCAACACGTGGGGTCACCTCTGCCCGGTAGCATTGATTGTTCCTAATCTAGTGGCCACCATCTAGCACCCTTCTTGGGAAACTGCATTATCAAGTTCCTCTCAGGCATCAGGCTACTGAAGACTAGGAGGTTTAAACAGACTAGAATTTCTTTATTAGTAGTATTATTATGATTATTCCTATTATGCCTATTATTATTCCTACTTTTCCCTTTTATTAATATTTTTCTCACTCTATTTTCCTCTTTTTGTTCCTCGGACACTCATTCTACCTTTTCTCATACTAACAACCTATTTCTTTCAATTCTGCTTTCATTATTTCTATGATATAGTACTTCTATAGACTCACTTCTTATCTCATTAATGTTATATCCTATTCCCCTCCCTATCCTTTTTGTTACCTATAGAAATTGTGGTCGTTATTGCAAATATCTTGATTATGCCATAGATAATAATCAAACTCATGATCTTGATTTATTAAGATGATAAGGTTAATATCTTAACAGGGACTATTTGGGTTAAGGATGCATATTGCTTGTATGGTATGCTGCTAATATTGACCACTCACTTCAAGGTAAGGTCCTGTGGGGACATTATAAGTCTACAGGGGGGAAATTACAATATCTCAGATTTGCAGTGCTAGAGGAAAATATACATGAACAACATGAGAAAACAAGGGAAGAAAGTGTGCCAAAAAAACCCAGATGCTACATCAATAGAATCCAATTGCAGCACAGCAGAAGAAATGTCAGAAAGGGAGTTCAGAATGTACATAATTAAAATGATCTGAGAAGCAAACAATGAGATAAGAGAGCAAATGCAGGCAATGAATGATTGCAGCAATCAACAGTTAAAAGAACAAATACAGAAAGCAAAAGATCATTTCAATAAAGAGAGATTCTGAAAAAAAAAAACAAATCCTTGAAATGAAGAAAAAATAAACTAAATTAAAAACTCAATAGAAAGCATAACCAATAGGCTAGATCACTTGGAAGACAGAACATCAGAAAATGAAGACAAAATATTTACTCTTGAAAAGAAAGTTGACCAAACAGAGAAGATGGAAAGGAATCAGGAATGGAACCTCCAAGAATTACGGGATATCATGAAAAGACCAATTTTAGAATTATTGGGATTGAGGAAGGCACAGAAATACAAACCAAAAGAATGAATAATCTATTCAACAACAGAATATCAGAAAATTTTCCAAACCTGAAAAATGAAATGGAAAATCAACTACAAGAGGCTTATAGGACACCAAATGTACAAAATTATAACAGATGCACACCAAGATATTATAATGAAAATACCTAACATACAAAATAAAGATACATTTTTTTTTTTGCATACTTGTTTTTGTCTTTTTTTTTTTTTTTTTGCCCCAGGAATTGAACCCAGGGGTGCTTAACCACTAAGCAGAACCCCTAGCCCTTTTTAAATTTTTGTATTTTAAGACGGGGTTTCACTAATTTGCTGAGGCTGGCCTTGAACTTGTGATCCTCCTAGTCTCCTGCTCTGGCCTCCTGAGTTGCTGGGATTATAGGCATGGGCCACTGCACCCAGTTCCAAAGCATACTTAAAATGCTTCTTTTTTAGGAATTATTTATTTATTTATTTAGCCAAATTGGGGATTGGTAAACCCCCAGAGTTGCTCGACCACTGTTACACCTCCAGCCCTTTTTATTTTTTTATTTGGAGGCCCGATCTTCAGTAGCCTCCTGAGTAGCTGCATATAAATAGTGTTGTACCCAAAGAAAATAAAATCATCCAAGCCGATCACATAAAGCCAAAAGAAGCCTTTATTTTAGCTGGCCAGCATCAATTGCCCTTACTCCTAAAAGCGGGGTGCCGGGAAATTGACTAAAGATACATTTTTAAAGGCTGCAAGAGAAAAGAATCAGATTACACATAGGAGAAAACCAATACATTATCAACAATTTCTCAGCCCAGACTCTAAAAGCAAGAAGGGCCTAGAACAACATATTTAAGCTCTGAAAGAAAATAGATGCTAACCAAGAATCTTAGACTAAGCAAAACTAACCTTCAGATTTGATGATGATACAAAACACTTCCGTGATAAACAAAAGCTTAAAGAATTTACAAATAGAAAGCCTACACTACAGAACATTCCTAGCAAAATATTCCATGAGGAAAAAATGAAAAACAACAATGTAAATCAGCAAAGGGAGCAACTATCCTAAAGGAATAGCCAATTAAAGGAGAAATCAAGTCAAATTAAAAAACAAAAATAAGCCAAAAGGACAGAAAATACAAGTCATATCTCAATAATAACCCTGAATATTAATGGCCTAAACTCATCAATCAAAAGACATATAACTGGCAGAATGGATTAAAAAGAAAGACCCAACAATATGCTTCCTTCAAGAGACCCATCTCATAGAAAAAGATACCCAAAGACTAAAGGTGAAAGGATGGGAAAAAACATACCACACACATGGACTCAGTAAAAAAAGCAGGGTTTCCATCCTCATATCAGATAAAGTGGACTTCAAGCCAAAGTTTCTCAGAAGGGATAAAGAAGGACATTTCATACTGCCTAAGGGAAAACATAAATCATCAAGATATAACAATCATGAATATTTATGCCCCAAACAATAGTGCATCCATGCACATTAAACAAATCCTTCTCAATACCCAGAACCAAATAGACCAAAACACAATAATACCAAGGGACTTTGACACACCTCTCTCTCCAATGGACAGATCTTCCAAACAAAAATTGAACAAAGAAATCATAGAACTCAATAACATAATCAGTAATTTAGACTTAATAGACATATATACATAATATTCCATCCATCAAAGATCAAATAAATTTTCTTCATGCAGCACATGGATCATTCTCTAAAATAGACCTTATGATATGCCACAAAGCTACTCTTAGCAAATACAAAAAAATAGAGGAACTCCCTTGCATTCTATCAGGTCACAATGGGATGAAATTAGAAATCCATGATAAAATAAAAAGCAGAAACTACTCCAGCACCTGGAGACTAAATAATATGATATTGAATGATGCATGGATAACAGAAGACATCAAGGGGGTGATAAAAAATTTCTTAGAGGTAAACAAGAATAACGATACAACATATCAAAATCTCTGGGATGCCATGAAAGCAATTCTAAGAGGAAAATTCATTGCATGTTGTGCATTCAATAAAAGAAGAAAAAGTCAACAAATAATCAACCTAACATTACAGCTCAAAGCCCTAGAAAAAGATAAACAGATCATCACCAAAAGTAGTAGAAGACAGGAAATAAAGTCAGAGCTGAAATCAATGAAATTTAAACAAAAGAAGCAATTCAAAAAAATTGACAAAAGAAAAATTTAGTTCTTTGAAAGAATAAAATTTATAAACCCTTAGCCACACTAATGAAGAGGAGAGAGAAAATTCAAATTACTAAAATCCATGATGAAAAGGGAACATCACAACAGATACTATTGAAATATAAAACATAATTAGAAGCTATTTTGAAAATCTAAACTCCAAAAAATAGAAAATCTCGAAGACATCAACAGGTTTCTAAAGACATATAATCCACCCAAACTGAATCCTGAGGACATACACAATATAAATAGGTCAATTTCAAGCAATGAAATAGAAGAAGTCATCAAAAGTCTACCAACCAAGAAAAGTTCAGGACCAGATGGATTTTCAGCAGAGTTCTACAAGACCTTCAAAGAAGAACTCATTCCAATACTCCTCAAATTATTCCATGAAATAGAAGCAGAGGGAATCCTTCCAAACTCATTCTATGAAGCTAGTATCACCCTGAAACCAAAACCAGACAAAGACATATTGAGGAAAGAGAACTTCAGACCAATATCCCTAATGAACATAGATGCAAAAACTCTTCAAAAAATTTTAGCAAATCTCATACAAAAACATATTATAAAAGTAGTGCTCCATGATCAAGTGGGTTTCATCCCAGGGATGCAAGGTTGTTTTAATATCCAGAAATCAATAACCGTAATTCACATCAACAGGCTCAGAGATTAGATCATTTCAATCATGATCATTTCAATAGATGCAGAAAAAGCATTTGATAAAATACAGCTCCCCTTCATGCTCAAAACACTAGAAAAAATAGGGGTAGTAGGAACATACTTCAACATTGTAAAGGCTATCTATGCTAAGTCTACCACCAACATCATTTTAAATGGAGAAAAATTGAAAGCATTCCCCCCAGAAACTGCAACAACTCAGGAATGCCCTCTTTCACTACTTCTATTCAACATTATCCTTGAAACTCTAGCCAGAGCAATTAGACCAAAGAAATTAAAAGAAACAAATAGAAAAAGAAGAACTCAAACTACCACTCTTTGCCAATGACAAGATTCTATATTTATAAGAGCCGAAAAATTCCACCAAAAAATTACTAGAACTCATAATTAATTCAGTAAAGTAGCAAGATATAAAATAAACACTCATAAATCTAATCCATTTTATTCGTAATTGATGAAACCTCTGAAGGAGAAATTAGGAAAACTACCCTAATCACAATAGCCTAAAAAAATAAAATAAAATACTTGGGAATCAGTCTAACAAAAGAGGTGAAAGACTTCTACAATGAGAACTACAGACCATTGAAAAAAGAAACTAAAGAAAACATTAGAAGATGGAAAGATCTCCCATGTTCTTGGATAGACAGAATTAATATTGTCAAAATGGCCATACTACCAAAAGCACTTTACAAATTCATCACAATTCCAATTAAAGTCCCAATGACATTCCTCAGAGAAATAGAGAAAGCAATCATAAAAATCATTTGAAAGAATAAGAGACCCAAAATAGCCAAAGCAATCCTTAGCAGGAAGAGCAAAGTAGGTGGTATCACAATATCAGACCTCCAACTATATTACAGAGCAATAGCAACAAAAATGGCATGGCATTGGCACCAAAATAGACAGGTAGATCAATAGTGCAGAATAGAGGACACAGAGACAAACCCACAGACGTACAGTTATCTCATACTAGACACAGGTGCCAAAACCATACAATGGAAAAGGGTAGTCTCTTTAATAAATGGTGCTGGGAAAACTGGAAATCCATATACAACAAATCTCTAACCCTACACAAAACTCAACTCCAAATGTATCAAGGACCTAGGAATTAGGCCAGAGACCCTATACCTAATAGAAGAAAAAGTAGGCCCAAATCTTCATCAGGTCAGTTTAGGACCAGATTTCCTTTACATAACTCCCAAAGCACAAGAAATAAAAGCAGGAATCAATAATTGAGATAGATTCAAACTAAAAAGTTTTTCTCAGCAAAGGAAACAATCAACCATGTGAAGAGAGAGCCTATAGAGTGGGAGAAAATATTTGCCACACACACTTCACATAGAGCATTAATCTCCAGAATCTATAAAGAACTCAAAAAACTTTACACCAGTAATACAAATAACCCAATCAATAAATGGGATAAGGAAATGAGCAGACACTTCACAGAAGATCTACAAGCAATTAACATATATATGAAAACATATTCAACATCTCTAGTACTAAGAGAAATGTAAATCCAAACTACCCTAAGATTTCATATCACCCAATTAATATGTCTATTATTAAGAATACAAACAATAATAGATGTTGTCAAGGATGTGGGGAAAAAGGTACATTTATACATTGCTGGTAGGGTTGCAAATTGGTGCAGCCACTCTGGTAAGCAGTATGGAGATTTCTTAGAATACTTGGAATGGAACCACCATTTGACCCAGCTATCTCTCTCCTTGGCCTATACCCAAAGGACATAAAATCAGCATACTACAGTGATGCAGCTACATCAATGTTTATAGAAGCTCAATTCATAATAACTAGATTGTGGAACCAACCTAGATTCCCTTCAATAGATGTATGGATAAAGAAACTGTGGTATATATACACAATGGAATATTATTCAGCCATAAAGAACAATAAAATTATAGCATTTACAGCAAATAAATGGAGCTGGAGAATATCATGCTAAGTGAAATAAGTCAACCCCAAAAATCCCAAGGCTGAATGATTTATCTGATAAATGAATGATGATACATAATGGTGGGATGGGGGAGGAGGTAAGGAAAGAATGGAGGAAGGATGGATTGTGTAGAGGGAAATGAGGGTCTGGGAGGGGGAAGGGAGAAGCAAAGATAATAGAATGAGAGAAACATCATTACCCTATGTACACATATTATTATGCAAATGATATGACTCTACTTCATGTACAACCAGAGAATTGACAGTTGTACCCCATTTGTGTACAATGAATCAAAATTTTAGAAAGGGCATTCCAGAGGGGAGAAAAATAAAAGAGGAGGGAATTGATTTCAATTTTCCAACTATTAAATTAGTAGAAATTAAGCTACTTATGAAAAATAAAGAATAATAGCAGTATGTATTAGGAAGTTAGAAACTGCGTAGGAAAGTAAAGCAAATTAAAAATGAACAGATTTATCAATGTTATCAATAGGGCATCTGAGTAGACACATCATAACTATCCAGTGAATTCAATGCTATCCTGTAGGTTTATCCAGTATATTTCCAACTAATAAGAACTGTTAACAAATATCAGATTTTATATTGATACAAAATCAACCATAGCAAATTAGGCAAACCATAATAGAAATGACATGATGTTAGAGAGTATCTATAATGAGACTGAATCCCATAGAGAACACCTTCTTAAAGAACAGGAAGGTAGTCAAAGTAAATAAGATCACAATGAGTTTGAACAGTACTTCCCTTAAGGGTAAAGGAAGTAGATTTCACACATGAGATTATGCAGATGTTCCCTTCCTCATGATGGGGCTATGACCCATTAAAATATTTCCCATATGCAAATTTATTTATGATTAAAAATACCATATTTAAAATTACATAAATAAAAATTGCATTAATTTACTGAACATCATAGCTTACCAACTCAGTACAGCTTAGAGTATTGGTTGTTTACCCTTGAAAAATGAAGGCTGAGAGGGAGCTGTTCAGAGTCATATCCAGCATCATGAGACATTATTGTACTGTGTACATCTAGTTTACAAAAATATTAATATTCAAAGTTTAGGCCATGGTTTCTAATAAAGAAGTATTACTTTTGTACCACCATAAAACTGAAATACTTAAGTCAAACCATTGCAAGTTGGAATTGTCTACATTTGTTTTTCTTTATTTGATGGTTGCCAGGGAGTGAGATGTGGTGCAAATGGAGAAGCATTGGCAAAAAAATGCAAAGTTTTAGTTGAAAGTGAATAAGTTCTGTGAATTCAATATATGGCATGATGGTTATGATTAATAATATTGCTATCATTATGATATTCTACTGTTCATTAGTAATTTATCAAAACAGATTCACTGTTGATAAATCCACACAAAGAGGATAACTGTGTTGATGGATTACTAATTTGATTGTGGTAACTATTACACAGTGGACACATATCAAATCACCACATGCACACATTGAAAAAGTATGTATACTTTTTATTTGTGAATTACACCTCAATAAAATTGGAAAAAACTACAGAAAAATAGAATGGTGTAATTAATATAGGAGATTAAAATGCCTGTTTCATAGGCAGAATAAAGTTGGTCCATAATATTTATAGAAAATTACCTAAAGAAATGAAAGATGTGAATTTGAAATTGTTAATAGTGATTAATATTTTAGCACTTTATTAGGATAATTTTCAAATACATGACAAAGTTGAAAGATTTTTGCCATGAATACTTGTGCTCTCTATATGAGTTTATAATTAACATCTTACTGTCCTTATTTATCATATAGCTCTATGTTTATGAGTCCTGATATTTATTAATTAGTTTCATTTTTTTAAAGAATTGTAAACTACATTTCAGAAGATAATCAGTTTTCTGTGAATTATTTAAGATTAATACACTAAATTTACCATAATATTTTATGAATTTATTTTAGATGTTCCAGGTCTCAGTAATTTTATTCCTTTTACTTTTGATAATCTCAAAAGATATAGGAAACATTTTTTGATAAAATTCAACTTCCACCCCTGGAGGAAAACACTTTGAAAGATGAGATTGAAGCAATATTTTTTTGTGTATGTGATAGAGGGTATCAACAAAAAACATACAGCAAATGTTACATTATGGTGAAATATTGAAGACATTGCTCCTGAGATTGATAAAAAGAAAAGTATACTTGATGTAATCATTTCAACTCAACATCATACAAGATGTCCTTGCTGGTAAAATAAAAACAAAGAAATGAACATGTAAAGATTGAATGGCAAGAAATAAAACTGTTATGGTTTTTCCTATGGCAAGATTTCATACAGCTTCCTAAATAAGCTATAGATAAACATTTTGGTAAAGTTTAAATGTGTTTTATCTCACAAACATTTATGTGCTATCAGCTTGGTCTGAGGTATGGCAGCACCCAGGTGGCAGAACTTTAGTGCAGGGTAATAAGTTCATGAGGACTCCACGCTCATGAATAGTTTAATGCTGTGGATAAGGTCTCCTCTGACTGGGTTAGTACTTAAAAGAGTGGGTTGTTATAAAAGCATTTTACCCCACACACTTGGCCCCTTCCACACATGGCTTATTCCCTTTGCACTTTTCTGCCATGTGATAACAAAGCCAATTTTATGCTGTTTAGATCTTCCAACCACCACAGTCATAATAAGCAAATAAAACTTCTTTTCTTTATAAAGTTCTTAGCCAGGAATATTTTGCTATAGCAATGTGAAATAGAGTAGGACAAAAATGGAATTGATAAAAAAATCACAAAATCTTTCAAGTCATGGTCAATTTATAAATACTAATTTTGTTTACTTATTATCAACAATAAAAATAAAATAGCGTTACTATTTGCAATGGTATCAAAAATCATGCAAAAAAATTCTCAATGTTATATAAAAGCTCTCTATAAAATATATTTTTAAATAATTGTAAGTAATGTAAGGCTTATATAGTTTCAAATATGGCATATTTAAAGATTAGTGTAGTCAGTATTTTAAGATACAAGTGTTAGCTTTCTGTTGCTATTATCAAAATACTTAACAAGAACAACTAAGAGGAGGAAAGCTTTACTTTGGGATCTTGGTTTCAGAAGTCTCAGTTTGTGGTTGGCCAACTCCATGCTCTCTGTCTAAGGTGAGCCAGGACATCATGGTGAAAGGGTGAGGCAGAAGAACACAACTCTGTTTATGGTACTCAGGAAGCAGAGAGCCTGGGACAAGGAAAGATAGTGTCCAAGACCCCACCACCAGTGACGCATCTCCTAAAGCAGGCGTCACTTTCCTACATTTACCATCCAGCAGTCCACTCACATTATCAATTCATTAAATTAATTAATTCACTGATTAGGTTGCATCCTCCATGATTTAATCACCACCCAAAACCCCACTTCTGAGCCTATTAGGGATCATGCTTTCAAAACATTAACTTTTGGGGGTATATTGACATTCCAAACCTTAACAATACCATTTCTACCACCAACTATACATGAACTCAATTTATTTTTCAGACAAAATCCCTGCAATGTGTGAGCTGGGAGTACTGGCTTAACCCTGTAATCCCAATAGCTCAAGAGGCTGAGGCAGGAGGATGATGAGTTTAAAGCCAGCCTGAGCAAAAAAGTGAGGCACTCATAAACTCATTGAGACCTTGTCTCTAAAGAAAATACAAAACAGGGCTGGGGATGTGGCTCAGTGGCTAAGTGCCTCTGAGTTCAATCCTTGGTATCCAAAGACAAAAAAAAAAAAAAAAGAAAAGAAAAGAAAAGAAAATTCCTGCAGTGTGTTTTGGAGGGAGCATGTAAAACTGTAAAAATTAATTCTAAAATTGATTTGCAAATATAAAAAACAAAGTTAAAGTAGCCATATCTAATATGATATGGCTTAATATATATTTATACTAAATAAAATTGCACAATTACAACAAATGTCATCTATACATGAAGATTAAAAATAATTTAATGGTAAAACGCTGAGCAGGGAAACACTACTCTGTTTATGGCACCCAGGAAGCAGAGAGCCTGAATGAAGTAGAAGAGTCCAGAGACTGTCCTACCTTTACCTAGAAATTTTGATTATGGTAAAAATGGTAACAAAAATAATAATCATTAATCTTAACCTTGTTTCATACCATACACAAAATCTTCTTATAGCTGTAGAGTACAGGTGAAAGATCTAAATCTACAAGAAAAAAAAAGTACTAACATTCCTAGAAGAACATTTAGAAGAAAAATGATATGACCTTGAAATAGGGTGCAATTGCTTGAACAAGATAAAAAGTGTTAAGTATGAAGAAACTATAAAATTGTTAAATTTTAAAAAGTATTCATCAGTAACTACAATTAACTTTGCATTAATGAAAACACCTGGTCCTGGCATACCATATAAACCAGTAATTTTACTCCTAGGAGTATGATCAGAAGAATTACACACAAAATTAAACATTAAAAACAGCATTACAGCCAGGCGCAGTGGTGAGATAGGAGGATCTCCAGTTCAAAGCCAGCCTCAGCAACAGCGAGATGCTAAGCAACTCGGTGAGACCCTGTCTCTAAATAAAATACAAAATAGGAGGATGTGGCCTGAGTGCCCCAGAGTTCAATGGTGGTTGAGTGCCCCAGAGTTCAATTCCCAGTACCCACCTCCCTCCAAAATAACCAGTATTACTCATAATATCTAAATGGTAAAAATTTATTTCCAATAGTAAAATGGAAAATCACTGGTGTACCATGCAGTGGATTGCCTTCCAACAATGAAATGAACAAACTATAGGTACAAACAATGACACACAGGAGGATCACGAACATTGTTGTGGTATGAATGGTTCTATCCTTTCTAAAGTTCATGCTAAAACTTTACCCACAGTGCAACATAACAGAGGTGTAGCCTTTGGAATGTGAGGACTCAAGCTTAGTGAACAAAAGGTACAATATAAAAGGTCTTGGAAGAGGGAGTTCATCCCTTTTCAACACCTCTGTCCTTTGTGCTATGTAAGGACTTAGAATCACTTCCCTTGGGAGAATGCAGCATCAAAGCACCATCTCAGAAGGAGGGATCCATGTCCTCAGCAGCACATGCCTTGAGCTGGACTTGCCAGACTCTAGCACTGTGAGAAAATAAATTTCTGTAACTTATAAATTACCCCATCCATCTAAGGGATATTATTATAGCAGTACTGACAGACTAAGACAAACATAAAGGGTGAAAAAGACAAAAAAAAAAAAAGAAGGAAAATGAATATGGAACTAAATGAAGGAAAATGAGCTTAATGCAAACCCTACTTACATAAAATTTTTAATTTTCAAATTAAAATCATAAAGTCAATCAATGGGATTCTGGTGTTTTGACCAGTTTTCATTGATAGTTAATAGATGTGCTCAGTTTTAATAAATCCATTAATCTGGTCAATTTTAATGTGTACGTTTACTGGTGTGCGCATGTGTGTGTGTATGTGAATATGTGTGTGCATACACACACATGTGTGATGGTCAATCTGAATTCTCAACTTGATTGGATTAAGAGATGCCTAAATAAGAGGCTTCTGGGTATGTCAATGAGGATGTTTCCAGGAATGATTGGCACGTGGGTCAGCAAACAGATGGGGAGATCAACCTTAAATATGAGTGCACAGTACAATAGGTTGGGGGCTGGATAGAAGGAAAAAGGTGGAAGAATGAAAAAGTCCATGCAGATTCAAGCTTGATTCTTCTAAAGTGGGTGCTTCAATTGCTGCCAGGATCACCTGAGGACATAGGACTCCAAGTACTTCAAGTTTTCAAAGTTGACTCTGACCAGTAAATCTCCAGGGAAGTGACTCTACAGGTAAATTATAGGTCTTTGAACTGGGGCTACATCATTGGTCCTTCTTCTAAAACTGCAGCTTCTTGAACTGAACAGGCACTACTGGTTCCTTAAGCTCTCCAGTCTGCAGACAGTCACTGTGGGACTATGCAGCTTCTGATCCTTTGAGCCAATTTAATAATCCTCTTTTTATAATAATTTATATATATGTATACACATGTATAAATGTATGTGTGTATGTGTTATACACACACATGCATATACACATATACACATTACACATATATGACTAATACAGTGTATCTCTGTATTTTTAAAACTTATCTATATACAAAACATTTCTCGGTTTACTGATTACATTATTAACAAGTCCATAATTATTCTGTATTATATAATTTAATTTTTCTTGATTTTTTTACTTTTCTCAGAAAAAGAAATTTCAGCATTTGCATTAAATTCAAACATTTTAATTTATGATATCTGAAAATTCCATGTATTAAAAGAGAAATTTTACGTATTTCCAAATATTATTTGGAATATTATTCTCAGCTTGTATATGGGCAATTCTCTAAGAACTTAGAATCTCAGAATATCAGGTCTGAGAAAGTACTGAAAATAGCTTGCTGATTTAACTGATAAGATAATGATAACCAAAGCATAAAATGCACTGAACATAATTATATAATTAATACATGGAAGAGCCTGAGCTGGATTTCTCATTATATTTCAATATTCTGTTCTTTGGCACTCTTGTATACTTCAAGGAATTCTCTTGGAATGGAAATTATGGGTTTCCTATTCCTGTGCATTGCTTTATTGTAGCTTGATATGTGATTTTCACTAGTCATAAAAGTTGAGAAAAGAATACTCTTTTTCCTTGATGGTAAGTTGAAATATAAGTCCATCATTTTCTCTTCATCTTTCCCTGTGGGCGCATACCCTTTTCCAGAGAATAGTCAGTCTTAGTGGTTTTCAATATAGATATAAAATCCAGTATTATATTAGAATTTCAATTAAAAAAACAAAGTTAATAAATATGTCTCTCTTTGAGACAATAGCAGGAAGTGATTAATATTCTGATCATTCTATCTAAATTTGTAATATACTTACATCTTACTTTGTGCTACTGATATATATATTTTAAATTTATAAATTAGACATTATTAAGAAGATTTTAAAACACTTCACTGAAGTATCACCAAGATGGAAGTTCTTTTTTTAAAAAAAAGCCTTCCTTTATAATGGGGATAATCTTATTTTTAGTTCATTTGCTTTTATATCTGGTTTTCTAAACTTTAGTTTTATAAAACTGGAGCACAGTGGGAAAATGATCTAGACAAATATTAAAGAAGATATCTACATGGCAAATTAGCAAGGAAAACATGATTAACATTTTATGTCGCTGAGGAATGTAAAGCAAAATAACCATGATATGCCATAGCATACCCACTAGAATGGGTAAAATCCAAAGCACTGACATCACCTCACCAAATTTTAGCAAATAAGGAGAGGAACTAGAACTGTCAATCATTATTGGCCAGAATGAAAAATGGTATAACTACCTGGGAAGAGAGTTTGGCAGTTTCTTGCAAAGCTAAACATTTTCTCCATATGCTCCACTAATCCCATTGCTGGACATTTACCCAAATGACCCAAATGACACTTATGGTCAGATTATCATAGCTTAATTCTTAGTTGTCAATAACGGAGACAACCAACATGTTCAATAGCTGTATGGATAAAACAAATTGTGGTGCATCCATACATTATCAAGTGGTCAAAAGAAATGAGCTATAAGCCAGAGAAAACACAGAGGAAGCTTGAATGACTATTGCTTAGTGAAAAAAGTCAGGATGAAAAGTTTATATACAATCCAATTCCAATTATATGACAATCTGGATAAAGCAAAACTATGGAGAAAATTAAAAGTTTAGTGATTACCAGGGGGTGAGATGTGGAGAAAAAGGAATCAATATTTTGAATGTAGGTGTCATGTTTTAGATATGTGGTGTCCCCTAAACATTCATGTGTGAGACAATGCAAGAAAATGTATCAGTGGAATGATTGGATTATAAGAGTATTAATCTAATCAGTGCATTAATTCACTTATAGGGATTGACTTGGTGGTAATTGTAGGCAGGTAGCATGTGATTGGAAGAGGTAGGTCATTGGGGGCATGCCTTTGAGGTACACATTTTGTGCCTGGTGAGCCAAGCTTAATATCTCTTTCTCACTATGCCTGTCTCTCTCTCTCTCTCTCTCTCTCTCTCTCTCTCTCTCTCTCTCTTTCTCTCTCACTCCGCTTACTGGTTGTCATGTCCTGAGCAACATTTCTCTACCCTGCCCTTCCACCATGATGCTCTACCTTACTTTGGGTTCAGAGCAATGGAATTGTCCATCTTTGGACTGAGAACTCTGAGACCATGGGTGCCAAACAAACTTCTCTTCCTCTGTGTTGTTTTTGTCAGGTCTTTTGGTCACAGGAATGAAAAAAAACTGACTAAAACAATAGGACATTTTTAGGGCAGTGAAATTATTCTTTATGATACTGTCATGATCAATGCAGGATATTGTGTATTTGGCAAAACCCACAGACCTATAAAGCACCAAGATTGCATCCTAATGCCAACCATGGGTCTCCAGTTAACAATAAGGTAATGGTATATATTCAGTTGTAGGTCTGCTCCCAAATCATATATTGAAATACTACCCTCTCAATGCCTGTGTTTGGAGACAGGGCTTCCAGGAGGCATTTAAGGGTATATAAGATCACAAAGGTGAGGTTTTAAGATTATACTGTTGAGACTCTTATAAGATTAAGGGAGATTTCTTGCTCTTTTTCTCCATGGGTATACAATAAGGAAATGACTATGTGAACACACAGTGAGATGGTCTTCTTGCAACCAGGAAGAGAGACCTCACAAACCCCAACAATTCTTGCACCCTATTTTCAGACTTTCAGCCTAAAAAGCTATGAGAAAATAAATTTCTTTCGTTAAAGTCACACCATCTTTGGCATCCTGGGCAAAGGCATGTATCAAAATTTGTACATCTATTGTAACAAAGTTACCACACCACTGAAAAATATTAATAAAAGGTAAAACTGGACCAGGGGAGAGAAATTTGGGGGGGGGCAAAATTCTCAAAATTTTTTTTTTCTGGAAACTTCAAACAACTCTAAGAAATAAATTCTATTAAACAACAACAAAAAGAGAAGTAGAAAGGTTGTCACACCATCATTAATCACTCCTTTAGCTGCAGAGTTCCTTAATGGAGGTAGATGATATCTTCAAAGCAAGTACCAAACTAAGAAAGAGCCTTGAATTTGAGACTTCCACTAACTAGATGAATGTGATTTTAGAATATTCATCCAAATCTCTTCACCCTTCAATGTTCTAAAAGTATAAGTTAAGATGCAATTAATCTGTTTAAATCATTATAGTACTCCCTCCTTGACCATAGGTGCCAACCCCCTACTGGATACCTGAAATCACAGATAATACCAAACCATTGTGTATTAGCATTACGAACATATAGTAAAATTCTATGTATAAATTAGGTAGAGTAACAGATTTGCACAAGTAGTAATAAAGTAGAACAATTATATGGTGCAAGTCCTTTATTCTTCTTGTGATGACATGGGATGACACAATGCCTTTTGAATGAGATAATTGGTAGCCATGAAAACATACCATTGGTGCATCATGGTTGCCTGAGCACAAGTACTGTAGTACCATGGCAGTCAATCTGATAACTGAAACAGACACTTAGTGGATAGGAGAAAAGTTTCCACCGAGGATGCACTAGACAGAAGGATTTTCCATGCCCTAGACAAGACAGAATGGATGGTGTGAGATTTTGTCATGCTACCCAGAACACAAAGCATAATATAATGTATTTTCTTATGACAAAGTTTAGAAACTTAAGCCATCCATGGTTGTAGGTTATGACTGTGAGCTACAAAATCATAAGAAATTTATTTATTTAAAAGAACAGAAGAAATGACTTACATAGTTGGATTATTTGATGAGCCCTGAGGAGCCCTGAAACTCATCAGTGGGCAATGGCCCGTACTTCAGAATCACAGCTCTAGAGCACATCCATTTCATGGCTAGTCTAGTAACTAGGAAGGCTCAGTCCATTTTCTTTAGCCCATTCCAAGAAAAAAAAAAACATATATATATTTATTTGTTTAAATATGAAATCCTATACATTTCTAAAACTCTGAAATAAAGGATTCTTGTGAATGTGAATGGGCATTTATAGGTCCCTGCTTCTCTTCTACTTTTTTCAGTTTTTATAATTTTAACTTTTTCCTTTATGTAGAAGTCTACCACCTCTATTTTGAAAATTTCAGAGGATGGTTTAGAGACAAGTGATTATTGTTGGGAAGCAAGAATAAAACATTTGCAATGCCTGCTTGCTACTACCAGAATCCCTCTCTGGAACTAATGATATTCCCTCTATTAATCTTCAAGACTACAGAAGAACAATCTCCAAGAGGTTACCCAACCCACACCCCATGAGCCATGGTGCTAGTCAACACCCACCTGCCATACCAGAGGGCCAACACCTGTTGACATAGAGAACCTGGCCTACTATTAATTTTTCTTTTACCAAAGTGTTCTCATTTAAACAGGCCTAGACCATCTTGGGGGAAAAAAATCAATACTTAGGATTCTGTGTCTACACAGTTTCAGTATCCTGGGCAACAGGACTATTTCAGTTGTGTGAGTGAGTGTGTGTGAGTGTGTGTGTATGTGGGAGCACACACACAAAGATCTCCTATGTGTGGTCTTCAACACTGATTCGAAACCCTTTCAATCATCTTGAAAACACCAAGCCTCTTTGAGAATGTTTAAAACGAAGGACTCTTGTCAGAAAAAGCTATATATACAGAACATTTTTTATGTAATTTCAAGCAATTTGTTGACCCCATTTGAAAATTCAGAGATTCAGGACTCCAGGTTAAAAACATCTGTTCTAGCCTTGGAGCCAGTACCTACTGAAGCTGAGACGGACTGACTGAGGGCCCCAGGTTTATGACCTGGTATAGAGAGAAGAGGTGTATGTTGACTGAAGATGAAGATGATGTGCTCTCCAGGGGACGTTCTGCAATGTCAGTTTTTTTGTTTGGTTTGGTTTGGTTTGGTTTGGGTTTTGATTGTCAGAACTAGAGTGATTCTGCAGGCATCCTGCGGAAGACACAAGGGCTGCTGCCCATGATCCTACAGTACGCATGATTATCTGGTCAAAACCATCAATAGTACAGTGTTTGAGAAACAGAGTCAAAAAGGAATGGAAGAAATGGAAAAACAGATGAGAAGCAATTTGTTTTGAAAAAGCCATGCCAGAACTTTTACCTGGGATATGACAGGAAGATTGAAGAATCCCCTGGGTGGGGATTTTGGAAATCTTTTTCTTTATAGTAACTGTTAAAGGAGGCTGTCCAGCTTAATGGGCACCCCTGATTTCAACACATCAAAATCTCCCCAACTACTCATTTTGCTTAATTTACCTTTAGCCAAATTTCCAGGTGAGCAATGGTGACTAGAGATTTTTAAAATTCCATTTGTTGCAATTCCATTTGTGGACAAATCATTATTTGTCACAAATATAAATGATTGAGAAAGGTCATTCACTTCAAGACACCACTGTGTTAAAGTGCACTTAGGAACTCTACAATTTGCTATTTCTGGAAGAGTTTATGTAAGTCATTGCACTTGTCATGCCTCCATTTCTGTTTCCATGGCCTGGATTAACCTGCACTACATAAGGAGAGGAAGCCTAGAAAAGCAGGTAGGAGCACAAACTCTGGAGCCAAGATTCAATGTCACCTCCCAACTCTGCCACTCAGTAGCTGTGTGGCTTCATCACAATATCCAGCCTTTCAGTGCCTCAGTCTCTTCCACAGAACAGAGTTTAAGATTTCTGGACTGTTTCCCCCACTTCTGCCATTTAGCATTTCAGACAGAAGTTGACTTTGAGTATCTGAAACTGGAGACAGCAAAACTGTACATAAGGATTGATGACTGTATTTTGCCTGCTTCTTCATCTAACTGTTTTTGCACGTCATCTTTTTTTCATTAGCAGAATGTTTTTAGTAGAGAAGCTGAAAGGTTAGTTTAATAAAACCTACAGAATAAATTCCTCATTTCGAAGTTGTGCAAAGTCAGTGCTTGTGTTACTGGAGCTGGTTGTTTTGAAATGTGTGTTTCTATATGTGAGGGTACACATGTGAATGAGAGAGAAAAAGAGATCAATTTTTTTTCAAATTTTAAAAGCAAATGAAAATTAATAGTTATAATAATATGGTATTTTTGAAAATTTTTGAAATGTGATAAAATGTGATTTTCAAATTTATGATTATCATAAAGTAATAAAAACATATTCTTTACTTATAATGAATTTTGGTGGTATGAACTTTATATTTCTCTTACTTTTGCCATTAATTTAATGGTATTATTTATTTGCCTTTAAAATCATTGTTTGTCAAAAAAATAATAGTTGAGTTTCATGATAAAAAAGATAATGATAATTATTAGAAAGTCTTGTATATATTTGCAATTTGCAACAAGATCAGTGAGGGCATGCATATCACAGGCCATGTATAAATGTCACTTTCTGTTGTTATTCATGTCAGATACAGTTTCCTTTTTTATCTAACTTGATTTGTTACCTAAAATATTTAAAGAATACATAAGGCAGCTGCAAAAATATTTTCCCACAAAATTACATGTGATTTTCATTTGGAGTAACATTTTCTAACCTTTGATAATTGTTATAGGTCATTCTGTTTAAACTTCCTTTTGAGTAACATTGAAGCCACATCTTTTATACGAAAAAAAATTTTAAGCACAGATTTTAATTACCATTGTGTCATTAGGTACATGTGGTATTCTTCAGATTCAATCATTACATGATTCACTACTTAGGCTGTAACTAAGCCTATGAGGAGATTAATATAATAACTTGTCTGTGCTTTCTCTTAATTAGTTTAGAATGTGCTTCATTCTCCTAATTCTATTTAACTGAAAATTAGCAAGAAATAGTCCAGCACAGTATTTAAAAAAAAGTAAGTTGGGGACCTCTTGTTCTAGATCCACTTAGGTGGCTCAAGGTTAGATGATTTCAGATGGAACCCAGGAGACTTCTTATTAAAAACTCCTCAGTGATTGTTATGCATTCCAAGATTTGGGAAGTTTAATGAATGTCATTTTTCTCTTTCCAGATTATATGTTAAAACAAGGAACTTATCTTAAAAACCCCAAATCTAGTTATTCAAGTCATGTTTGAAGAAAGCTTCCTGTATATCTGAAGCTGCTGTGTACTCAAAAGAAATATTGAATCAGAACAATATCTATGGAAAACCCACAAACCAATAAATTACATAGGAAATGAACAATTAACAAAACCACTCATGGCCAATTTTTTTCAACAAATTACAAAAGGCACTTTCTGATCTAAAATTTGAGAAGTCCAGAAAACACTACTTGGGATTGATTTTGATTTAAATATGACAAAATTCAAAGTATAATATCTATAATACTAATAGCAACAACAACCACAGCAATTTTAGAAATCTTAGGTACTGTATATGACATAGGTTTTCCTTCATTCAATTCATAGAATATCACAATGTGATATTAAGAGATTTACTTTTGTTTTATGAGTAAGAGCATGGAAAGATCAAATAACCTGTTCAAAATCATACAGCTGGTAAGTGGTGAACTACAATCTGATGTTGCTATTTGTTATAATGCTTCTCCATAATTGGGCAGAATATTTTTCCCACAAAAATGTAAGATAGTTCTTTAAAACTTCTAAATTGCATTTATTTACCTGACAGGAATCACTAGGATATTTTAGGAATTATGACAAAATATCAAAGAAAAGACCTGCAATAACAAACCATACTGAGCTTTGAGAGAAACACTGAGGTAAGTATAGATATCTTATGTTGTATGACCTCCTGCAATTCAACAATGACAGAAAAATTCTAGACAATGGTCTGTGTCTTATGGATCCCTAATAATAAGAAATTTGCCTATGCTATGGAGTTTTCCATACATCTTTTCAGAAATAACTTCTGCATCTTTGTAAACAACCAAATATATCTTGAGGGAATACATAAAAGTTCATGCTAATATATTTGGTTATCATTTAATTTGTTTTTAATCATTAGTTTAGGTTAGGCAGAGTGATAGGTAGATCATAATGTTTTCAATAGAACAGACAGAAGATCAATGCTGAAGGAGTTTAAATCTAGTTAGTGGAATAAAATAATAAATAAAATAAAAAGAATTTAAGTAAGTAAAAATAATCTGAATGAACACTGTGAAAAAAATATTATCTAAGAGATGAACATGGTTAGAAAAGAAATATCTGGGGAAATAAATAACATCTGAGTATGAAAGATAAGAAAGAACTAGACAGGGAAAAATGTAAGGTGCAGAACATTCCAGGAAGTGAATGATCAAGAAGTTAATGAGGATGAAGAAGACTGGCATTTTTCAGAAATTGGTAGCTGGAGAAATGTGTTGGTATAGAATGATTAGTAAATAAAGATGTGCAATATAATTGACATTAATAAAAGGAAAATATTCCTCCTTGGAACCATAATTAACATTAATAAAAGGAAAATATTCCTCCTTGGAACCTGTGATGGTTAATTTTAGTATGTGTCCAATTGAATCATCCATGTACCCAGATATTTGATCAAATGTTATTCTAAATGTCTACAAAGACACTTTAAGGATGAGAGTAGCACAGATCAGTAGACTTCGAGTAAAGTAGATTCTTTCCCATTATAATATGGCTAGACTTCATCTACTCAGTTGAAGGCTGCAGTAGAAATAAGACTGTCCTCTTCAGAAGAAGAGGGAACAGCTTGTAGATCAAATTCTCTTTATTAGATCTCCAGCCTGTGGGCCTAATCTGCACATTACAAACTCCCCATCAAACACAATCACATGAGTCACTGCCTTGGAAACATTTTCTCTCTCTCTCTCTCTCTCTCTCTCTCTCTCTCTCTCTCTCCATCACAAACACAGATGAATGCATGAACACGAGCGCGCGCGCACACACACACACACACACACACACAATTTGTTCTATTTATGTAAAATACCTTAATAGAGAATCTCTGAAAGGAAAACCTGGAATCTGAGTAGCAGAAAAGGACACGTGGATCTTCCCCTTAGAAAATGAGGTGGCCCAAGGCCTCCCTACGGCATCTGGGAAACCTGTTGGCCAGTGCTCATTGAACATGAGACTGATTTGTAGAGCCTTCGGATTTAAGGATGCCAAAATTTCCAGGCATTTATCATTCATTAGCAGTTTTATGATCCCTGTCTGTTATCTCTAACCTTTCAATATACTCTTGTTAAAATCCTAATTTCTTTTGTCACATGAGGCATTGATAGAAATGTATGTATTTATGAAGATAGTCTTCTGAAGGAAAATAGCTGCCTAAGGGATGTTGATCTTGACTCTCAAGATACATCTTAGATCCCCGCCTAATAGATAAAGAGGAAAAGAGCTATCTGAACTGTGAAATTAGAGAATAAAAAGTAAGACAGAGATAATGGATTTTTTGAACTATGTAAATATTATCTGTGGACTACAAAAATAACGTGGAATGAGGAAATTTTACAAATGGTTAAACTAGCAATTGTATTTTGCTATTAGGATCAAACAAGAGAATGTTCCCTTTCTAGACTAAATTGGGAGGAGTTCTGTAGCTGTCACTCAACCCTGATAACAAATAAAAAGCTGAAGAAAATCACAATCATGATATATAAATGCATCAGAGAAGTCATGTCACAAGGTGAACTGCTGCCCCCCAAGTTGGAGACTGACCAATGCATACAGTCTCACCTTCCCTGAGGAAAAATATAAGATCGAAAACTCCAATGACAGAAGAGGAGCACACCATTATTCTTAGACTCACCTGTATGGACTTCCATCCCTTCTCATAAGCAATATTGAGGGCAGTGTGAGACCAGACCTTTAGATCTGAAAATGACACAAATCCCCACCTTAGTGTTCCTAGTGCTACACTCAGTATATCTCTTTGAAAAGAGGTCAGCATGGTTATCTAGAAAAAAACACTTTTTATTACTAGGTGAATCAGAACAGGAAAAATTTTGAAGTCAAAATTCTAAACTAATATTACCAGACCAGACTATTAGGAGAGAGGAAGAAAGTTCTTTGTCAAATAATACAGCACAGATACAAGGTAGAATTTGGATAACAAGCAGAAAGGGATAAATGCAAGGAAAAACCAACCCCAAAATCCAGGTGCATAAGACTTACCTAAGACTGAGGCTGGACAAGGACAACAGAGAAAGTCACAAGCTTCCTATTATCTGCCTAGCAGCACTGAATAATATGCAAAATGAAACCATCACTGCATGACTGGGAAAAATCTCAGATATAAACTTCCACTGAGAAAAAAAAATGTGCAAGGAAAGCCTAAACTAGGGTTAGAGGGAAGTGTGAATAGTGTAAAATCATATTCTCTAAATATATCATCCTAGGTACAGAACACTCCTGTTTGAAACTAGTGTTGCTTTGAAGATAAAGATATCAAAACTGAAGCAATAAAAGCAATAACAGCAGCTTAAAAACTCAAGCTGAAAAAAATAATTTGTTCCAACCTCCTTTACACAATGTGCATAGGCATATATGCTTGGATACACATAAGCCTGCACTCAGGCAAACACTAAAAATGAATAAGTCTATTGTCAGGAATAAATACCATTTACTTCAGTCTCTACTAGTGTATGTAAGATGTCTAACTCTGTATTAAAAATACAAGACAGAAGAAAATGAAAGAATTTGCAATGCATTTGAAAAAGAAAGCAATCAACAGATTGTATTCTGAGCTGAGCAATATGCTAAAACCTTTAAGAGGTATTTAAGTATGATAAATATATTTTAAAAAATTTAGTGGAAAAGATAAGACAACACATACAAATAGGGGAGTATTTTAGTGACAAGAATCAAACAAAAATTAAAGAATTAATCATTATATTAGCAGTGAATAATTTGTTTGATCATTGCAAAGGAAGAATTTGAAAATATGTCAACTGAAATTATCCCATGTGACACACAAAGAAATATAATTAGAAAAAATACTTCAAAATTTATGAGAAAGTATCAAGTAGTCTATCACCTTGTAATTAATCTTCAAGAGAAAAAAGTGGTAAATAACACAAGAGGACAGAAAATTTGTAATGGCATCAGTTCTGATATTATTTTAAAAAGGAACAAAGAGGACATAATTGAAATCAAACTGCAACAGAAAAGACTTAAATACTATAATATCAATAAAAAGATTAAATGTAAATGGTTTAATATAATAATTAAAATCAGAGTTAGCGAAACTGGATAAAAAAGTAGACCCAAAACATCATGTATATAATATATTCTCTATAGAGTGGAGGCATAAGAAATGCTACCTTCAACCCTTTCTAAAAGCATAAGAACTCTTACCCAACACTGTTAAAATGAACTTTTTTCAATGTTTGGATATTAACCAAGGCTTTGCAGCAAATTGGGGAGAGCTAATTTAAAAAACAAAAACAGCTTCCCCTACCATCTCTCGATGCTGGAGATCTCCCTCTGCTGCTCCCTCCCAAAGGATCCCCCTACCCACTGCCTCCTGATGTCAGAGACAGTACCCTGCCACCTCCTGACTAGGCGCCTGTGCTCCATGAGGACTCAGCACCTGAGTTGTGGCTCCCCAGCTTCTTTGGAAGCTGGTGCAGACATTCTGAGTTGCCTTTGAGGGCTTGGGAGTGGCAGCCTGTTTCCTAAGACGCCTGCAGGAGACTGGGGACCCTTTGACTTGGAAGTTTGAGTGGTGAATGACTGAGAATCATTGAATTTTTTTTTCTTTAATTTTTAACTTTTTATTTCTTCTTTTTATTTTCTCACTCTATTTTCCCTCTGTTTGTTCCCTTGGGGTCGCTTTCTCCCTTTTCTCACGCTAAAGACGAGCTCATTGCAAGACTATTGGCTACATTGTAGATGATAGTTGATCTCATCCTATTTGTTTATTGCAAATTGTTGATGTCTTTATAAGGGGTTTCTGGTGTAGGGCTGCATATTGTTTATATTGGGTGCTGCTGATATCAATCTTCCCCTCAAAAGAAAGGTATTGGAATCCTGCAGGGTCACAGTAGGCCTACAGGGGGGAAGCTGCAATACCTCAGATCTTCACTGGTAGAGAGGAATGTACAGACATAAAATGAAAAAATGGGGGAAAGAAGAGTCTCTAACAAAACAAGATATTATTTTGATAGAAGTCAATGACATCATGGCAGTAGAAATGACATAATAGGAGTTTAGAATCTACAAGATTAAAATGATCCATGAAGCAAAACATGAGATAAGAGAGCAAATGCAGGCAATGCATGACCACTCCAATAAACAGTTAAAAGAGCAAATGCAAGAAGCAAAAGAGAATTTAAATAAAGAGATAGAGATTCTGAAAAAAGACAGAACAGAAATACTTGAAAGGAACAATAAAACAAATTAAAAACTCAATAGAAAGCATCACCAACAGAATAGATCTTGTGGAAGACAGAATCTCAGAAAATGAAGACAAAATATTTCATCTTGAAAATAAAGTTGACCAAACTGAGAAGATGGTAAGAGATCATGAATGGAACCTCCAAGAGTTATGGGACAATATAAAAAGACCAAATTTAAGAATTATTGGGATTAAGGAAGGCACAAAGATACAAACTAAAGGAATGAACAACCTGTGCAATGAAATAATATCAGAAAATTTCCCAAACCTGAAGAATGAAATGGAAAATCAAATACAAGAGGCTTACATGACATCAAATGCACAAAATTAAAACAGATCCACACTAAGCCACATTATAATGAAAATACCTCACATACAAAATAAAGATAGGATTTTAAAGGCTATGAGAGAAAAGCATCAGATTACATATAAGTGGAAACCAATATAGATATCAGCAGATCTCTCAGTCCAGACTCTAAAAGCAAGAAAGACCTGGAACAACATATTTCGAGCTCGGAAAGAGCATGAATGACAACCAAGAATCTTAAACCCAGCAAAACTAACCTTCAGATTTGATGGTGAAATAAAATCTTCCCATGATAAACAAAAGCTAAAAGAATTTACAAATAGCCTGCACTACAGACCATCCTCAGCAAAATATTTCTTGAGGAGGAAATGAAAAACAACAATACAAGTCAGCAAAGGGAGGAACTACTCTAAAAGAAAGCCAGTCAAAGGAGAAACCAAGTCAAGTTAAAACCCTAAAATAAACCAAAATGACCAGGAATACAAATCATATCACAATAATAACCCTGAATGTTAATGGCCTAAATTCATTAATCAAAACACATAGACTGGCAGATTGGAATTAAAAGAAAGACCCAACAATATACTGCCTTCAAGAGACTCATAGAAAAAAACGTCCACACACTAAAGGTGAAAGGATGGGGAAAAGCATACCATGAACATGGACTCTGTGAAAAAGCAGGGGTCTCCATCCTCGTATCAGATAAAGTGGACTTTAAACCTAAGTTAGTCAGAAGGGATGAAGAAGGACATTTCATACTGTTTCAGGGAACCATAAACGAGCAAGACATATCGATTTTAAATATATATGTTCCAAACAATGGAGCATCTATGTACATCAAACAAACCCATCTCAATTTTAAGGTTCAAATAGACCAAAACACTATTATAGTGGGTGACTTTAACACACCGCTCCCACCATTGGATCGATCCTACAAAAGAAACACTGAACAAAGAAACTATAGAACTAAATAATACAATCAATGGTATGGACTTAACAGACATGTTTAGATTATTTCATCCATCATCAAGGGAATATATTTTCTTCTCAGCAGCTCATGGATCCTTCTTCAAAATAGACCACATACAATATCACAAGAAGTTATTAATAAATACAGAAGAATAGAGATACTACCTTGTATTCTATCAGACCATAATGGAATGCAATTAGAAATCAATTTTAAAATAAAAAACAAAAACTACTCCTACACCTGGAGACTAAATAATATGCTATTGAATGATGCAATGATAACAGAAGACATCAGGGAGGAAATAAAAAAAAAATTCTTAGAAGTAAGCGAGAACAATGACACAACATATCAAAATCTCTGGGACATTCTGAAAGTAGTGCTAAGAGAAAGGTTCATTGCATTGAGCTCATACATTAAGATAATAAAAAGGCAACAACTAAGCTGGGCGTGGTGGCACATGCCTGTAATCCCAGCACTTGGGAGGCTGAGGTAGGAGGATTTCGAGTTCAAAGCCAGCCTCAGCAACTTAGCGAGACCCTAAGCAACTCAGTGAGACCCGTCTCTAAATAAAATACAAAATAGGGCTGGGGATGTGACTCAGTGGTGGAGTGCCCTGGATTCAATTCCCAGTACCAAAAAAAAAAAGAAAAAAAAAAAGGCAACAACTAAATGACCTAACATTATCTCAAAGCTCTAGGAAAAGAAAAACAGATGAACACCAAAGTAGTAGAAGACAGGAAATAATTAAAATCAGAGCTGAAATCAATGAAACAAGAGAAACAAAAAAATTGACAAAATAAAAAGTTGGTTCTTTGAAAAAGTAAACAAAATTGATAAACCCTTAGCCACACTAACAGAGGAGAGAAAAAACTCAAAATTACTAGAATTCATGATGAAAAAGGAAAGATCATAACAGATCCCACTGAAATACATAACATAATAACATAATATAATAACATAACATAGAAGCTACTTTGAACATCTATACTCCAACAAAATATAAAATATATCAAAGACAATATATATATAAAATATATCAAAGACATTGATAAATTTTTAGACATATGATCCTCCCAAACTGAATCAGGAACACAGACGCAACTTAAACAGATCAATTTCAAGCACCAAAATAGAAGAAACCATCAAAAGCCTACCAACCAAGAAAACCCCAGGACCAGATGGATTCTCAGCTGAATTTTACGAGATCTTTAAAGAACTAATATCAATACTCCTCAAAGTATTCCATGAAATAGAAAAGGAGGGAACCCTTCCAAACTTGTTCTATGAAGCTAGATACCAAAACCAGACAAAGACACATGAAGGAAAGAAAAATTCAGACCAATAGCTCTGATTAACATAGACACGAAATTCCATAAAAAAATTTTGGCAAATCACTTACAAAAATATATCAAAAAGATAGAACACCAAGACCAAGTGGAGTTCATCCCAGAGATGCAAGGTTGATTCAACAACAAGTCATCAATAAATGTAATTCATCACATCAATAGACTTAACATTAGGAATCACATGATTATTTCAATAGATGCAGAAAAAGCATTTGATAAAATACAGCACCCCTTCACACTCAAACCACTAGAAAAAATAGGGATAGCAGGAACATACCTCAGCATTATAAAGGCTATCTATGCTAAGCTCATGGCCAACATCATTCTAAATGAAAACAAGCAAACAAACAAATAAAAAAAATAACAAGAACTGAAAGTATGCCCTCTAAAAACTTGAACAAGACAGGGATGCCCCATTTCATCACTTCTATTCAACATCATACTTCAAACGCTATCCAAAGCAATTAGACAGACCAAAGAATTTAAATGGATATACAGGAAAAGAAGAACTCAAGCTATCACTATTTGCTGATAACATGAATCTATATTTAGAGGATACAAATACCTCACCAGAAATCTTGTAGAACTAATAAATGAATTCAGCAAAGTAGCAGGATATAAATCATAAATCTAATGCATTTCTATGCATAAGTGATGAATTATCTGAAAGAGAAATGAGGAAAACTACTCCATTCACAATAGCTTCTAAAAAAAATAAAATACTTGGAAATCAATCTAACAAAAGTGGTGAAGACCTCTACAATGAAAACTACAGAACACTAAAGAAAGAAATTAAAGAAAAATTTAGAAGATAGAAAGATCTCCAATACTCTTGGATAGGCAGACTTAATATTGTCAAAATGGCCATACTACCAAAGGTACTGTAGAGATTCAAAGCAATTCCAATAACATAACTCATAGAAATAGAGAAAGCAATCTTGAAATTCATTTGGAAGAATAAGAGCCCCAGAATTGCCAAAGCATTCCTTAGCAGGAAGAGTGAAGCAGGTGGTATCACAATACCAGACCTTCAACTATACTACAGAGCAATAGTAACAAAAACAGCATGGTGTTGGCACCAAAATAGACAGGTAGACCAATGGTATAGAATAGAGGACACAGAGGAAAAATCCACATAAATCCAATAATCTCATACTAGACAAAGGTGCCAAAAACATACAGTGGAGGAAAGATAACCTCTTCAATAAATGATGCTGGGAAAACTGGAAATCCATATGCAGTAAAATGAAATTAAAACACTCTCTCTTACTGTGCACAAAACACAAGTCAAAATGGACCAAGGACCTAGGAATTAGATCAGAGACCCTGCACCAAATAGAAGAAAAAGTAGGCCCAAATCTTCATCATGTTGGCTTAGGACCAAACTTCCTTAATAAGACTCACAGAGCATGAGAAATGAAAGCAAGAATCAATAAATGGGATGGATTCAAACTAAAGAGCTTTTTCTTAGCAAACAATCAATAACGTAAAAAGAGAGCCTACAAAATGGGAGAAAATCTTTTCCACATTCACTTCAGAGAGAGAACTAAATCTCCAAAATTTATAAAGAACTTAAAAAATTTTACACCCAAAATATAAATAACTCAATCAATAAATATATGAAAAAGTGTTCAACATCTCTAGTAATTAGAGAAATACAAATCAAAACCACCCTAAGATTTCATCTCACTCCAATCAGAATAGCTATTATCAAGAAAACAAGCAATAATAGTTATTTGTGAGGATGTGGGGAAAAAGGCACACTCATACATTGCTGGTGGAGTGGCAAATTGCTGCAGCCACTCTGGAAAGCAGTACAGAGAAGAGTATGAATAAAACCAACCAAAACAAAAAAATCCAGCAATATACACTGAGAACTGTCAAATATTTTTGAAAGAAAATAAAGATGTAAATAAATTGAAAGACATTCCATATTCAGGTACTGAAAGAGGTGATGTCTATGAGGCCACTTTATTTGCCAAATTGATCTACATATTCAATATAATCTCTATCAATTTCACAGCTGCATTATTCATTTATTTGTTTTGCAAATATGGACAAGCAAATCTTAAACTGCATGTGGAAATACAATGGACTTTGATAAACAAAACAATGGAGAGAAAAATAAAATTGGTGGGCTTGCTTTTACTGAAAAGCTGTAGCCATCAAAGTGGTATTAATACTGATATAAGGATAGATATATAGACCAATTCCAAAGAAGTGAGAGGTCAGAAAACTGTCTGGACCCTCATGGTGAATGGATTTTCAAAATATGTTCCAAGACCACTCCATGGGAAAAGAATAATTTTTATAAGAAATGTTGTATCGATTTACACATTTATATATAGAACAATTATAGAAATTCTCCAAAAAAAAACAAAACAGTGTTCTGCATATCTTGTTCCACATTATGAAACCTAACTCACAGTGAATAAAAAAGTATATATACAAGTTTAAACAGTCAGTTTTTAGAAAACAGAAAAATAATAACAAAAGCAATAACAATAAAATCTTTTGTGACCTTGTATTAGGCAATGATTTCTTATGTTTATGCAAAATTCTTGAATCACAAAAAATTTGATTGACTTCATTAGAATTCAAATTTTCTGGATATCAATAGCACAATTAAGGTGTAAAAAGACAAGATAAATGACTGTGGATCCATAATTTATAATGAATTCTCAAAACAATTAAAAAATCAATTTTTAAAAATTAGAGAAAAACATTGAGCAAATATTTTAGTAAAGAAAATATCCTAATGGCCAATAAGCACATAATAAAATGCACAGTGTAATCTGTGAGATGCAAACAGAAATCAGAACAGGATGCACTGCACAACTCTAAGAATTATTCAGGAAAAACAAACAAAGCCCTGACTACACCAAGTAATAACATGGATTCAGAGCAAATAGAACACTAATATATTCCTTGTAGGAATACAAAATGGTACAGTCAGTTTGAAAAAGAGTTTGACATTTTCTTTCATGATGATAAAATGCACTAGTTACATAACCCAGAAATCCCTTTTCTAGGCCACTTATCCAAGGGAACCAAAAAACATATATCCACACAAAAAGTAATGTTTGAATGTTCTTAGCACTGGTATTTAAGATTACCCAACACTGGATAGATCTTCAATGTCCACTGAACTTTGGATGAGGACACAAAATGTTATTTATTTATATAATGAAATCCTACTTAACCACAATATCAACAAATCAATGGCATTATTCTCAGCTGAAGAATCAATTCTCAAAATCTTACACAGTATATGATTTCATATGTATAATATTCTGTAAAAGACAAATTTCTAGAGACAAGTAAAAGTTGAGAAAGGTCCCAATCTGGTGTTGAAGAGAGGAGATTTACTTCAAAGAGACACAATGTTTTTTTTTTATATAATGGAAATTACCTATGTAGAAACTGCAGTGATGGTTGTGCGACTATATGCATTTTTTTCAATATTAATACAACTGTAATGTAGATTATATTTCTGTTAAATTTGGCCCAAAACTGAATCTTTGTGTAGTAAATGGTAACCTAATATGTAAACTAATTGCAACATAACTGGAGAGCACATTCTTACAAGAAGCATCAACTGGTGTTGTCCAAGTAAACTGTACCTGTTCAAATCTGTATATTTAAAAAATTTACCTCTAGGTCAGATGGTTTTCCTGTATTTCTTAATCCATTTACACAACTGGCTACTTGTTTTATTTTCCTTCAGGCAATTAAAATGCATAATATTCAAACAGAAATCTTTCTGTCATACATTTGTTTCTCATTCTTTTTCATCTCATATAATAAGGTCAGTGTTCAAACTAGAATTCTGGATACTATGATAGCTGCCTTTTAAAATATTTTCTTATATTTAATCAGACCCAATCTCTGACAAAAGACATTCAAAAATTTTTTGAATGAATATTTAGCATTAAAGAATAATGCTTATGAGAATGGAATAAAGTTTGCATGGTACTAAAGATGGCTTGTGCCTCCAATTTTGCATCATAAAACAACTCTCTATTTTATGAGTAAAAGTAAGCAATTAAGGGTGGATGTGGGGGAAGGGCAAAAGTTACTGTGCTTCTGAAATGCACAAGTTCATTATTTTTACAGCAATAAGAATAGATTATCTATTGTTTATCTCCTTAAGTTTTATGCTGTACATCCTGGATCTTATTTATAATTCTTATACTGGTCTCTACTTATGAATTCATAACTGTTTTGTTCTCTCAAAGGCACTCCATTTCTCTATATTTTATGCCTGGCTTTGCTAAATCAATTAAGTTCAATTGAATTTAGCTAAATAAGTCACAAAACTAAACCCAGAAGACCACATTAACAAAGACATACTGCTGCATTCACTCCCAATGAATATTTAGTAGTCCTCATATTTCCTTAATCTGAAGGCTTACTTGATTTATTATTTAAGTCTGTAAATAGAATAAAATTGATCAGGCTTAAAATAATAGCCACCATTATGAAAAGAGAAGAAAATGCAGTAAACTAAGAATGGCAGTATTCATGACAGCTGTCCTAGTTATTCAAAAATAAAATTTAAATAATTGTCATAGTGGGAAGTGACAAGGCTTCTCAGCTTCTCCACCCTGTCCTTGCTCCTGCAGACATCACACTGCACCTAGAAACTAAACTGGAACTCCACGAGACTTGTTTTCACAGACCCTGGTGGATAATGACTAATGGGCAGTATTGTGGTAACAAAGCATGGTTCTTTGTAGAAAAGAGTTATGGGACTTGAGAATATTTTGATGCTTCTTTTGCTTCACAAATACACCAGGTTTCCCAGAAGTACTGGTCAATAAAACTTCCAGAATAGGGAAGGTCAAAACACAAAAGAACTAATAAGATCTCAGGGGAAGAGTGGTGCAGCTGGTGGTTATTACCACTTATACCTAAACCAGGAGGTTGTTGAAAATATATACACACACACACACACACACACACACACACACTCAAGATGCTCCCTCACAATGCAGCACTTACAATTTGGGTCAATGACAGTTTAAAAAGACTTAAGTAATAAACACTAGATAGTAGAAGGAATAATCAACTTCATCAGATTATTATTTTATTGTAGACTTATGGTCCATATTCATAGTTTTCATAGACTCTAAAAATAATATATTTTAGGAAACTACATAAATTAGACTTTACATAGGTTAAATAACTGTACTCTTTTAGGTCTGTGTTTTTATAGTTTCTCATAAAAATAATATAAAAAATTTCACTAAGAAAGAAGAAAGTCAATTAAACTTATACAATTCGTTCTTAAACCTTAGAGATTTTTAGAAAATGTGGATATTGTTGACATAGCTCGAAATCATGCATACATAAAATTGAAACAATTAAAATTAATTAGTTAAGGAATTCCTAAAATATATCCATGTTCAGAATTCAATTGTTAATCACTTTTCCACACAAGTTTAGCCTATGAATATTCCTCTGTATCATTGAGAGTTTTAGAGGTGATATTTCTTAAAATAATTTATTAACTGATGAAGTCAGTGTCAGCAAGCTCCTAATGCAACTTCACTAAAATCCCACTTTGAGATTGTTTCTCAAAATCTCTGATTCACAAATTCACCAAAGCCTACCAATGCAAAACCTCAAAGTCAAAGGAAACTGATATTATCCTTTAGATAATCCCCCATGCTTCCAACTTCCACCCCTTAAATTTTAAAGCTGTATATGCATTTTTCCAAAAGGTTGGACAGTGACCACTGTGGTATGATTATTTTCCAACTGACATGAATTTTAAGACAATATCAATTATAAAACTCATTCTGATAAAAGAAATGCTGTCTGATGGAAGCTAGAATCATGCCCAAAGCTAATAAAATGGTCAAGCAAGAATTCAAGAGTCCATAATGCCAACAAATTTGATTAGGCAAACTTATTAAATCCACTTGCAAACTCTGGAGAAGAAAAATGGGAATTTCAAATAGAATTGACCTTGATCTACTTTCTCAGTTTAATTTCTGCTCCGCTCCTCTAACTGCTATCCTCCTTTCATCAGATGTAGAGTACCAGATCATTCCCAACATGTGAAATTATCTGTGTTCAACCCAAAGATTCTTTCATGCTTTATGTATAATTGTCCTAGTCAGGATACTGCTGGCTCCTGTCACAGAACAAAATAGCCTCAAAGGAGTTTTATGTAACAACACTTATTGGAAGTTTAGGCAAGATTTCAGAGGTCACAGTTAATGGAACCCACCTTCAACTCATAATCACCATTGTGGTTGTATTCTATAATTCAGAACAAAGTGCAGTATCCAATCAGCACCTAATGGTTACAGAATGAATGAATAAATGAATGGATCTTTTGTTAGTTATCCTTGATAAAATATGAGTTTCACTTATACTGGATAAACTCTTTAAGAAAGTCATGAACATCTCCGTACTCCCACTATATTTAACATATTGAAAGCACTGCCTTTCAGTGAATAATTTCAACTTATCCAGTTAACCAGTGCAAAGTTACAAGTCAGCTCCCAGTTTCACTTTTACTCAAGAACATATCCTTTTAAGAGATGGAAAAGACTATTTTATTTTTAGTAGACTGGTGAAGATTAAAATGATGATGAAGTGTGAATGACTACCCAGTCGAAATGAGGACAAACAAAAATTTGTAAAGACTCAAAGGACATCTGCACTCCCTTGTAAATATAATATCATTCACAATAGCTAAGACAGGGGACCACATAAGTGTCTGTTGACAAGTGAATCGACAAAGAAAATGTGATATACACACACAATGGAATATCATTCAGCCATTCAAAAGCAGAAAAGTCTGCTGTTTGTAACAAGAAGGATAAACCTATAGAATAACATGCTACTTGAAATAATCCTGACATTGAAAGACAGCTACTACATGACATCAGTTAAGTGGGGAATCTAACATAGTCACACTCATGGAGGCAGAGAATGGTGGTTTCTAGTAGATGAGAGAAGGGGAAATGAAGAAATAATGGTCAGAGAGTACAAAGTTTCAATAATGCAAGATGAGTAAGTCCTAGAAATCTACTGTTCAATATAGAGTCTGAAGTAAAAAATATTCTAAGGAGGTAGATATTGTGGTTTATAATGAGATACACACAAATAATACATAATGAGGGTAGGAGGTGAAAACAGACATGAAAATTGTTTACCATTCAAGACTATCATGGATCATACAAAAGATATCATACGTCATATAAGATTATGCAAACCACACATGCTAAGATGATGATTTCTATTGGTCTCTCACTTTTGAAGCATTTTTTTTCAGAGTTTCTCCTGGTTTTCCAGAGGTTTCGAGAATGTGTATAATTATGTTTTTCAGGCTCTAAAAACTGATAGGAGTTGCAATTATAGCTGAAACAATAGAAAAACATGCATTTCAGAGCAAATTGCCTCATATTACCCCACCCTGGAGTCACAGAACAATCTTAAGTTAGGCAACTGCTATTACAATGGTTTCACTAATAACGAGGCCAGGGCTCAAGTTAAGCCCTAACTGATGAGTTCAAGAATTCAACACCATGGTCTTTAACATCACACCCACAATTGCCTCTTAGAAGAGCAAGTCCTACGTAAGGTCATTCATTTATCTCTGGAACCAGCTTGCTATGAGAAGACTGTGCCCAGCACTATTAATCTGATTTCTCAAACTAATAATCCCTGAAGCTATTTCATGTTATTCACTTACCCAGACATAAACTGTGCTATATGTACCATCTTACATTATACTCAAAATTAGAGTAACTGCAATATAGAGTCAAGGTCCCCAGGACTTGATCAGAATTAAGCCCTTGCTTCTTTATAACTTTGGTTGTAGCAGACTTATATTGCTTTTTCCTGACACTGTTTCGGATTATTTTAGTTGTCTTCTGTAGCCAAAATGAAAATTCTCCCTAATGCTTCATTTATTTTTGGAAAAGTTATTGCTTGTGTGTTCTCAAGGCATAGAAGAAACATAAAAGCATAAAAACCTCATCTCAGTCCATACTTCCTCATATCTTTAAAGGACCCTCTTGTTCAAATTGTTTTTTTTTTTCACTTGATTCAAAGGAAGGAGACTGAACAATTATGAATTGTCTTATTGGAAAACTTGGCTTGGTTTAAATGTCCCCTATTAGATATAATTTGGTGAAATCAATTGAGCTTTCAAAAAAATTGACCATGGGAGCTCATTCTGGATTTCCTGGTCCATCCGTGAACCAGCTGAGAGAGTTGGGAGCACATTTCCACCCCATTCTCTCACCACAAGGGGCTGCACCCAATCTCAGCTTCCCATGGGACAAGCTGTTGCCTGTGCTTGAGAAAACAGAATACAACATCTCATGGTCTCCCGATCTCCCCAGGTGCTGCACAGCATCAAACAACTTTTGTCAATAGCTGGCATCAAACAAAACTCCAGACTGCCTGAGACTAAGCTCCTATTGTTTTCCTATTTACAACATTATTTTCTCACCCTTGTATCACAAAATGAACAATAAAGGCAAGGCAATGTTCCTCCATAAGAGCATCAGTGATACTGCAAGTCATGAGCACCCAGGCCCAGACAAACCCAGACAAACCCCTCTGTGGGGGAACCAGGGAAATTTGGGCTTTGTCTAGGCATGCTGACCTGACCATGCAAGTAGGACTTAGGTGAATCTATCCAAATCTCTGTACAGGAAAGCTTAGAGACTCAGGAGAAGAATGTTTCACACAATAAAATGCTTTGCAAACTCCTCTTCTGAGTCATAACTAAAAAAAAGAATCATGAACCAAATCCGAGCACAGAGTGAGTGAATAAAGAGAGATTGTACTAAACGTTATGGCTCTTCTTATTTTTCTCTAAGCTGCCAATTCTTTTATTTTTCTTGCTTCTCTATAATAGTGACTTATTTGGAAATAATTTATTTACTTAAGCAGACCTTATAGATGTTTTTGAAAAATTCCTCTTCAAATAGTAGAGTAGTCTATCACATTTCTTTGGGACATTTAAGCTCCCATTAAGAAACATTTTACTTAAGTGTTATATATAAAATATTCATTTCATAATTTTTACCCAAGAAAGCTCCTTCCTATTGTGTAAAAATATTCAGTGCAAATTTTTACCATTGCTACCATTATTATTTAATAAGTTGATTGTGTAAATTTATACATTTTACTGCCTAAGTGTTCTCCTGTTATAGACATTGTATTTTCTGTATTATACCCTAAACTCTGAAATAGAGAATATTAAACAAAATTGCAAAAAAAATAGAGAATTAGAACTGAATTTATAGTTTTATAGTATGTTAATGATGCTATATTTTTATACTCTTATATTTACCATAAAGTTTTTATTACTAGCTCAATTTTAATATGTAATTGATCTCCATATACATTTTAAACTATCTAATTAAAAAAGAAAATATAACAGTGATAATCTCTGAGTAATGGGATTACAAGTGACTTTGATTCTTTTCATTAATACTCTATAGTCTCTTACTATTTAAATAACTATTTATTATTTCAGAACATAAATATATTTAAAATCCAAAGTGACATCTGGACAACTTCTAAAAGAATAGTTTTTTTCTCTATTTGTTATTAAGTGATTTCTAGAAAAAGTATTTTCCAACTCAGTGTCTCCTGGATGAGAACTGTACAGAAGATTTAAGGAATAAGATTTACTTATTCTTAAAAAAAAATGTTAATAGAGATGAGGCAATCATTTCAACTCCTTGGGTTTCAGTTTTCTCATTCAGGAACTCAAAAGTACATTCTCACTTTGTCACTTTTTAATATACTGATCCTATTATTTCCCTGCTCTTTTTATTTAGGAGAGCTGTCCTTTTGATAAGCATCATAACATCTAGGACTTTGAAAAATACCACATATATAACTACTACTCATTGTTTTCTGTGTGGCAGAAATAGCACATTTTTATCTATCATAAGTACCAAGAAATTTATGTTTAATTAGCCCAGTTTCAGAGCAAACAAGTTAAGTGTCATTGCAACAATTTGCCCAAGATCATCTACTAATAAACAACGGAATCAAAATTCAGATCCCATTCTTTCTCCAAGGTCATCATCAACTCTAGCGAGTAACATCACTGGGCAGTCTAAAGGAAAAGACACTCCCACCCCATCAACTTTGAAACCCTCTGCTCTGACTGCAGAATTGCTGTCAATTCCTTCTCAATATACCAGGCTGCCTCTCAATCACTGATAGTCAAATGTGTCGAATGGTTTGGCCTTAGAGCATACTGCTAAGTGCACCTGCGATCACAGACTTATCTACTCCCTCTGTGAATTCATCATTGAACAGACAGCTGCATTCTTGTTGCTATGAGAGGGGAAGCCACTGATTTAAGCTTGCATTGTCATTACTCTCTTTCTGACTTAACTCAGAAAAATCACATAAAAATGAGAAAGCTGACCTGCCTATGGATTCATTTTTATACAATTTTATTTTAGAATAGCCACAATCAATGAAAGTTCTGACATTCATATTTCACCAGCCACTGGCAGGTATTAAGGTCGCTTCACCTCTACTGTCTGTGTTATGTGAAAGGCTAAATTCCCTGACTTCAAACTACCCCTGGTTATTTAGCACAATGCTGGGGCGATATGTCTAGACCCCAGGGAAATTTGCTTTTACTTTGATAAGCTGGGATTTCTAACATTCCTATAATAGCTGAGTGACCTCTCTTGTTCTAAAAAGCAAGTGCCTGTGTTTAATCTCCCAAGGGATTCTCCATTGGCTTAAATGAGGGCCTACTAGCTCTTTCAGATCACACCAAGTGATACGGTGGTGGGGAAAGTGGGAACAGAGAAGAAAAGTAAATCACTGGCTTTAAATAAAGCCTCAAGTGAGAATACTGCTAAGTTTTAAGTTTCACAAAACAAGCTATTTTTTGTGAGAAATTGCATGATATGAAAAAGATAAAACAATATATATATTTATGTACTTCAATCAAAGAATTCTACTTCTAAAGAACATATTTCAAATACCAAAATATTTTGTCTCCTGAATGTGTTGCTTTATATTTTACAAAATCATATCAAATTAAGAATTAGTAATATTAATTAATTCTAAGGAATTTCAAAAGCTCTTGTTGATTCTTTTAGATTTTTTTTTCATTGAAGGGGATTGGTTAAATAATAGAAGCAGCAATATCAGTAACAATTTCATAAATGTTTTGTGAAAAATGCAACTTTTCTCAAACTTGCTATTTCTGTTGAGCAGAGTCTGTTTACACTGAATGTGGCAATGAGCTTGTTGCAGAATCACCACAGAATATGTAATCTGGAACAAAAATATGAGAGTGGTGTGAAGGAGGCACCCTCTTTGAGCATTCTTCATAATGCTGGAACCATGGGAAAAGCAAAATGCGTTGAGTTAAATTTCAACAGACATAACATCTAGCAACTTTTAGTGCTCAATAAATTTTGGTGGAGAAAATAGAGCTTGTATTGAAAGAGACAAGGAAGCAAAAGATCTTACTTTGCAGCAATCATTATTAGCTGTCATTGGTGTCCTGAGGCAGAAAGCTCATTTTGTAACATATGCTCCTCCCATGCCTCTCCCTACACAAAAGGGTCATCCTAGATTTCAGTATAATACCCTCTGCAGCTCACCTTAAGATTTCCCATAATGAAAGTTTTTGATATATAAAATGTATATATATATATATATATATATATATAAAATTATATGCACACACACACACACATATATATATATATATTTTTTTTTTTCTGTTAAAGTTCCTTCACTTTCACAAGTAATCTACTTGGAAAAGATTGAAATATCTCTATATCAATTTCCTTCTACTATGTCCACTTAACAAAGTGTTCTCTGTTTTTCCAAATCAAATTTTGAAAAACTGAAATGGCACTCACTGCAACCTAGAAAAGAGATTTTATTATAATCATAGGTAGCTGTAAATAGCTTCTCATCTTGAAATTGCTCCAATAAAGATTCAGGCAGTTTTCATGCTTTAAATATTCTAATAGTTCAAGTTGCCACCCCAAATTTTCACTTTGTTTTGCTTATAGCAATATTGGAACTACTGTAAAAGAAAAATAAAATCTAATGACATATTAAGCATAATGAGGTTGAGTTTTTTCAGGAACATCGTGATAAAGACAGATCATTGGCAATGGAGCTTTGCAGTGGGGAAAGGGATTGGGCTTGACTCCAAAAACTGAATGGGCAAGTGAGAGTTTATAGCCCAAGTGGAGGGTTGGGGTCAGTTGGAAAAGTACTAAGAAACATCAGGAGTTAGGATATTCTGTCTAAATTGACCTAACAGGATTCTTGCCAAAGAAAGACCAGGATGATCAGACATCATCTTGCTGAAGTGGAGGATGAGAAACTGAACTATATTGAGGGTGATAAGATATCAAGGTCTAAAAGGACCTTAGCACCATTCTTGCTAAAACTAGATTGCACAAGGAAGTACACTAGATTTCAAAAGGGCTTGAACCTTTGACAAGAGTCTGACTAAAGGAGTCTGACTAAAGTATAGTTAAGCAAAGCATTGCAGCTGACATGGACATAGAGTGTACCACCACTGAAACCTAAATAATATCTTTCACACACACACACATACACACACACACACACACACACAAACACAGGCAGTAGCCCTCCTTGAGCAAAGGATTCATTCTACAACCACCAAGGCATCCCTGAAACTGTGAATAATGTATTCTGCATATGCAACTATAATAAAATCTGATTTACAAGTTAGACTGAAAAAGAGATTAACAACAGTAACTAATAATAAAATAGAACAATTATAAGGAGCTATTGTAACAAAAATCATGTTCATGTACTCTCTCTCTCTCTCTCTCTCTCTCTCTCTCTCTCTCTCTGTCCTATCTTTCTGTCTCACCTTCCTCTTCTGCTGATGATATGGAATGATGCAGTGGCTTCATGATGAGATGCAGTGAGGTGACTGATGTGGGCACTGTGACATAGCCTTAGGGTGACAGTGACCTTTTAAACATACATCAAAAAGAGCATTATGGAGCCAAGGTAATGCCATTTGACCTCAGGTAACAGAAACTGAAAGAAGTCAAACTGCAAATAAAAGACTGCTGTACACAAATTTCACATGTGTAACAGAGTTGCAAAGTCATTCCTAAGACAAAATTGCAAAGGAAACACCTATTAATGGTGAAGTGGAGAGGTACAGAGAGGAAAGAAAAATCAGTGGAAACTAAGATGAAATAACATTTATATAAAGTTAGAATTAAAATTTAGGAGAATGCAGGGGATAAAACAAAAGATACGATAGACTATGTTCTAAACTGGCAAGACAGTTATCACATCTCAAAGATAGTTTGACATAATGGTTCTTAGATTTGGAGTTCTTACTTTGACAACATTAAGCACCATTCACTGCCTGCCAAAAAGAGGAAAACAAGTTGACTATTTCTTAGGGGAGGAAAAAAACTGTCTACTGAAAAGAATGAAAATAATGCTAAAATATATGCTGTGCCATGTAATCATGGAGAGTTGTCAAAGAAGAATTTTGAAGAAACTTATTCTGAGTTCCTGGATTTATTTTTAAAATCTAAGTGTTTCAAAAACTGGAGTTTTTCCTAAAATTAATTTTAATATGATATAATGATTCAAGTTTTTGAAAATCTCTCTCTCTTCTCTCCTCCCTCCTCCCTCTGTCTTTCTAGGAAAGATCTGTGCAATTTTCACGCTTTAAAAATTCCAGTAGTTCAACTTGACCCCCAACATTTTCCTCTCTGTTCTGCTCTTGTTGCATACCTATGCTGAAACTACTATTTAAAAAAATTCAATGACATATGACTTTTCCCTCTCCCTTTATATCTTCCTCCCTCCTCCTTTTCTTCTCCTACTCCGCATGCATGTATTACGAGATGGCTTCTATACTCATCTCCTTCTGTCTCTGGGAATCCCAGGCTTTAAGGTCAACATGATGAGGTCTTTAGAAGAATTGGAAAGAGATAAATGAGAAGTGTCTGAATAATAACAGGAAGGGATACTTCATTTTTTCATTGATTCATCAAATATTTATTGAGAACCAGCTATAAGCTGCACTACTTATTAATAATTCAATGGTAAGTAAAAAACAAGATGTTTTCCACCCCATGTTTTCCACTTACAAAGCACAGAATTTGGTCAGTAGAATGGTATTCAAAAAATTCTTGCAGAAATAAATATAGAACTACTAACTACACTTACCGTTCTAAAAGTGAGATAAATTATGCCATTATAGCCTTAATAGTAAGGTTTGATTTGGTCACAGCTATCACAGAAGCCATCACTGAGGAAACAGCAACTGAGCTGAGAAATGAAGAAAAGGTAAGCATTAGCAGAGAGACATGGGGAAGTTGTTCTAGCAGGAAATCTGCTTGTGTGAAGGTGCTTTCTCAGGAGAGAGATGGAGTGTTGAGGAACTGAAAGCCAGTAGGAGAATGGAGGCTATCTGATAAAGGCTGGTGACATTATCAGATTCATATTTCAAAATGAACAATCTGTTTTGTGATGTGTGGAGAATCGATTTCATGGGGCAAGATTAGATGAAATGTGATTATTCAGGAGGCTATAGCAATATTCCAGATAAAGAGGATGGTGGTGTTAGAGAGAAGATAACTTGAGATACAATTCTGAGGAAAAATTGACAGGGTTTGGAAAAAATTGATTATTAAAGAGTCTAAGAAAGGAAAATATCAAGAAAAACTTCCAGGTCCAGCTTGTTTTTTAAAAAAGGAAGTTGGTTCACTGAAGGAAGATAATATTTTGCAGATAAAAGGGAAAAAAAACCCACCACAATTCCAATTTGAAGTAAGTTGAATTTAAGCAACTTTTGCTCAAATAAGCAGAAATATCAATCATAAAGTGATATGCAGATTATGACAAAAGAGTAGAGGTCATGTGCAGAGATTTTTTTAAAGAACAAATCTCATGAATAGAGGTGATCATTTCAGCCCTGAATTATAACTTTCTGTAACTGGATCAATAAAAACCATCAAAGGGTTGGATTTTTATAAAGGACTAGAAAGGATATTGTTCCCTTATTCTCTATTCCCCCGAGCAGAAATGTAATCCACTTTCAACCCCCATTCTGACTCATTTCATATTTTTTTCTCATTGAACTAGAGGTTTGTGGCTGAAAGTGCCCTTAAAATAGAAAATATCAGAGAGTTCCCTTTCCCTCTTCTCCTTTCCCCCTCCCACCCCCAAGCATGTGTAAATAAGGCAAGAAGGTGACCCTCTACAACCCTGGAAAAGAGCCCTCACCAGAATTTCAACATGCTGGAACCTTTATGTCAGAATTCCAACCACCAGTAAGAAAATAAATTTCTGTTGGTGAAGCCACACATTCCCTGTTATTTTCCTATGGCATCCCACATCAACCAATACAGGGTCTTTCCAGAGGAAACCAGGTGCACCCTTCCACCAGTCCTCTCCCAACTGAGTCACACAGGATGTAGCATGTGCATAATTCCTCCAGCAATTGCCTGTGATAAACACATAAACCATTATCTACCCAAGAAACTCATTAGAGATAGTGCCCAGGGTTTTAATTAGAGACTGTTTATGTAAGCACCCTCTGTCCACTATGTTCCAAAATTTCAGACTCCCAGAAGGAAAACAGGTGTTCAGCATAAACCATATTGTTTATACAAACAGGTTAGGCATAGGGAGCCTTTGTATTAGTTGTGGGAATGATGGGAACCCTCCCTAAATCCCAAATGCCAGCCAAGGGCCAGTGTTATAAACAGACTTTTTCAGAGATAATGTTTTCAGATCTGCTATGTGAACTCTTTTTTTCTGCAGATTAGCCCACTGAGGATTCCACCAGGTAGAGAAATCTTAAACACTTTTAAAAAGAAGCAAAGAAAGTGTTGAAAGATGATGCAATTTGGATGGCACACAGCAGCATAAGAAGTCTGAGAGCTAAGAAACACACTTTCTGCAAGCTTCAGGGTCTTAGCCTTGAGGTGGTTTCTGGGGTGAAAGCCAAGACTGCAGCATCACCTGTACTTGACTAGTTACTGGCAGTACATGAAGAGTTTGACAGCTTAGAAATTGCCAAGGAAACATATGTGGAGTGTGAAACCATCTGGCATAAGACGTTGAAAAGAATTTTAGCTTTGTAATAATATGAAATTATTATTTGCAAAAAAATGGTACAGATGAAGTCTGGTGCATGTGGCTCAGAAACCCAGGCAAGGATCAAGAACTTGTGAGTTGGGCTCACATTTTTAGAATTAAACTATTTGAGCCTGATCCCAGACTTTCAAGGATCCTAAAGCTTCCTGTTAAGATTTTCCTTTAACATTATAATCAATTAGAGCAGAATAGGAGACAGTCTTCACACACAAATACATTCCATTCTTGGAATGACATCATTTCACCATGTAATAGATATTTTAAGACAGTACAGTGCCCTGTACTTGAGGCAGGGAACTATGGCCGCAGAGAAGACTCGGGACACTGTAGAAAACATTATCCTTCACTGTGAGTTCTCTACTCTATTGCACTCTAAACAAGGAAAACAATATTAAGATTGTATTTTTTAAAATATTCAAATGGATGAAAAAAAATACTCAAGAACTATTGCCAATAATGTTCAAAGATCTTTCTAAATGAATTATTTAACAGAAACTTACTAAACAAACAAAATATTCAGCCCAGAATACAGCAGCCAGTAAAGCTACCATATGTATTTTATTCTAAAATCATTCAAAGTCATAACAATTGGAAACATCAATTTCATGCTCCGTCTCTCAGTATTGAAGAGGGAAAGTGCTTGTTGTCCACCAGGTGCAAGTGACAATTTTATACAAGTGGTTTGTTAGTAATCAGTTTTGGCAACATAATAATGAGCTCTAGTTCTCTGTGCACTCCAATAAATATGTAAAGACATACATATACACACATTTTCTGATATACATATATATATATCAGAAATATATAGGGGGGCATATTTATGTTTATATGCTGTGTCAAGAAGTGAAAAGTTTTGTTTTTGGAAACTGAGAGCACATGTAGATACAAATTACCAGTTGGTTACTTGTAAGGTCGATTTTCATTTGAACCCCTACATATCAACATAATGATGTCAAAAAGCTAATTAGAACTCGGCTCATATTTGGAGGTTTCAATGCTTATTCAACTAAATGTCATCACTGAAGTAGAGGACTATCTTCCATGAACTCTGAGAGGCCTTAGGACACTTAGGACTTCAGCTGTGGTTGGCTTAGCACTTGTCCTGCCTCACAAAGAATTGCATTTGTGAGTCATACTTTGAGCAAATGAATCTGGAAGCCACTGGCACTGCTCAGTATGTGCATCATACAACCACCACTTTAGTTTGGTGAACTACAGACTTCTACAGACTTGTCTGGAAAGTGTAATGATCAAGACTACAAATAACATCAGTGCTTTTAAGTTAAACAAGAGAGTTCAATAGGTCCATGAGGTAAAATTTCAGAGAAGTATAGGAATGATTCTTACAAAATGCAGACACAGATTTAAATATAGGTATGGGTGTAAGTATATTCCAAAACATCCTCAATAAATAAAAATAGAGGTGCATTTACAACATTAGTTCAATTTAAGTTGGAATGGATTCACAATAATAAATTTAAGTAGATGACCATATTATACTCTCAGAGAAAAATTAAGAAGCACTTGGTGTTTGTGTTTCTCATTATGGAGTTTACATACTGTAATGGGTAATTTGAATTGTCGACTTGATTGGATTAAGAGATGCCAATGATTAAGAGACCTCTGGATGTGTCAATGAGGGCAAGTCTAGAAATGATTGGAATATGGAATAGTGAACTGAAGTGGAGACCCTCCCTAACTATGGGCAGTACAACCTATAGGATGGAATAAAAGCTGGAAGATTAAGGAAGCAGATGCAGATGCAAGCTCAGCTCTTCTTGAACAGGTTTTTGATTTTCTGCCTTAGTCCTCTGAGGATATGGGACTCTCAATTGTAGAGAAAAGTATGGGAAGGGAGGAGAGGGAAGGGAGGAATGGAATGAGGGGGAAGGAGATCTCCAACACAGGTCAGCATGCAATGATTCTTTATTCTCCATTGTTGTTCATCCTTCTTCCATCCTTCTATATCCTTCTATCATTCTTCCATATCCTTCTATATCCTTCTATCATCCTTCTCCCCTGTTACATATGATTTTAGCCTTTTATACCCCTACAGACAAAGAAGGCAAAAAGCCAACAGCAATGAATTCCCAGGCAAAGCAGACAAATCACCAACAGCAACGGCTAGGGCCAATGTGCAACAGCCAGATAACCACTCCTTAAACTGTTTCTTAATCTAACCTAGACTCAAACATTTTGAGCTCTGTCCTTTCTCAGGGCCAGAGAAACATTCTTGTTTGCAAGCAATGTTCTCTCTATCTGTCTCTAACCTCTTGGCAGAAAATTCTGTTTGCAGGCAATTCCCATCAAGGACAACAAAGTCCCTAGTTTGTAAGAGCACCTGTATTTAAAACTCCTGATTTCACTCGTGGTAGAAAATCCTGTTTGCAGGCAGATTCCACCAAGGACTACAAGGTGTCTTGTTTGCAAGCACACCTGTAGCTAATAAGTTTTGATTCCCTACACTCAATTCTTCACTCTTCCAAAGTGGACTCTGCCAGTGAGTCTCCAGGTAGTTTCTATAAGCCTTGGTCTCAAACTAGGGTAGCACTGTTGATCCTTCTTGTTCTGAGGTTTCCGTGTCCTGGACTGTGCAACTGCTGGTTCTTCCAGCTCTCCAGCTGCAGAAGGCCATTGTGGACTATCCAACTTCTGGTCTTGTAAGCCAATCTAGTAAATCCCCTTTTATAATCATACATCCTATTGATTCTGTTCCTCTGGAGAACCCTGACTAATATACATACAGTACTTGGATTAATTTTTTTTCCTGGAAAATTGCCTTCCTAACATTGTGTACCAACGAGATGAAAAATAAAAATGATAGTCTTCTAAACATGTTTCTTTGAACTCTGGTTTCCTTGGTCTAACATATATAAAGGTATCACACAAAGACACACAATATTGTACTAAAATATGTGGGAAACACTAAATGAAATAAAATTTCACAAGTTTTCTTGATGCAGATATGGAGAATTACATTATTTTCAGTTAATTGGCAGATAAAAGATGAAACTTTGTGTTCCAAAATGAAATCTTATTTAGGGGAAACTGGTGAAGTTCAGAACACATTTCAGTAACATGCTGACCTAGGAGGGTTTCTCAGGCTTTTCTTACAAAGAGAATGCTCTTTCAAGGGACTGAGATATAATTAAAGATATATATTTGTTATTTCTCATCACTTCCTGACACAGAGCTCTAAAAAGTTTGGAATTCCCTGCATATAGGAGAGTCTTTGTTATTCATAAAGAGCCACTGTAGACCACACCTGAGTTTATGCTGAAGGGTTGACAGGTGGTAAGGTCCCTAGATAGCTTCAGCATGCAGCTTGACCCAGAAATACTGAACACTTGATGAGTGATTAGAGCATTGAAAATTTTATCTAACCTCCAGGGACAGAGAAATGTAGATTGGGTGAAAAAAAAAAAAAAAAGCCTAAACAAGGTTTTGGAGACCATCCTGGTTGAGGAGCACAAGGATGGACTGGGAAGGTGGCATGTTTAGGGAAGACGTGGGAACTCTGTGCCCCACCCACATCCCCCATACTTTGTCCTATGCATATCTTCCATTTGGTTATTTGTAAGTTTATCCCTTCCTAAAAGCCTAATAATTATAAGCACATTTTTCTGAGTTTTCAAGTCAATTAGTGAAGTATTAAACCTGAGGAGAGGGTCATGAGAAACCTCAAATTTGTACCTCATGGAACTAAAACATGGGTTGCTTAGGAAGCCCATTTGCAGCTGGAATCTGAAGTGTGAACACCCTTGTGGGACTAAACCCTTAATGCATGTGCATTAACTCCAGGAGTAAGTATCAGAAGTGACTTGAGTTTTGGACTCCCAATTGGTATTGGAGAGTTGGTTGTTGGAGTGGAAAAGCAACATGTTTTGTGTTATAAAAAGCTACATGGACTCAGGGTAGTTAAATGAGGAAAAAGATGCTGCTGAAGATGATGGACCTAGCATCAGTCTTCGTACCTGCTTCCCTGCCCAGAGGGCTGAGAATGGTGGACCTCAAACCTCCTTGCACAGGAGCGGTTTCCCCAGGCTCCTCTTCAGAAGTATTTGCCTTTCATTGTCATTTTCCTATAGTATATTTAAAAGGAAGTGCACAGTACACATTTTGATAAATTTTCAGAAACTGAAATTTATAACCTTGTAACCAGTTTTTCTTTGTGGACTTTACTTGTTCTATCTATGGGATTTCTCCTGGATACAAAGTTGTAAAGATGGTTTTCCACTGTGTAGTTTCAATTTTTCCCTTCTTAGTTATCTTTTTTGATGCATCAGAGCTCTTAATTTTAATGAAGTTTAATTTTTTTGCAAGTTTTGAATCCTCTTTAAAAAGTGATCGCTATATTTCCCTCTCACAACATTATTATCTTATATTTAGATCTGCAATCCACCTGAATTTCATTTGTATCTATGGTGTAAGATAGAGGTAGATATATTATTATAATATATTGTAGATATATTATTTTTAAAAAATTCCTTCCTAAACCCTTTTCATTTTTATCTTACCTTTATATCTGCAATCCTCTTGGACTTCATTGTTGTGTACGGTGTGAGGTGGGGATGAAGATAATTTCTTTTTATAAATCAATGCCCAGCCAACACACTCTGACAACACAATTGCTTTTCTACTTTACTAAAGCAACATCACTACCATAAATTAGGTGAAATTACATGGTTTCAGGGTACTTCTGGAATCTATATCATATTCCATGTGCTTTTATGCTCTTCTCCCAGAATCACAGTATTTTAGTAGAACTTCAGAACTTCTTAATAGAACTACTTTGGCACTGTAATGTCCCTGGGTTTGTCCTTCCATCTGAAGATTGCCTTGTCTTTTCTTGAAACTTTATATAGGAATCTGTAATTTGTGTGTAAACATCTGGGGAAAAAAAGTCTATGATTATTTTGATTGTTATTGAGTATTGCCAATATATAGATAAATTTGAGAAGAACTGACATGTCTACTATGTATACATGTTAGACAATGCAAGAAGGTTCAGAGGAGAAATGATTGGATTGTCAGAGTCTTAACTTATCAGTGAATTAATCCCCTGATGGGATTAACTGAATGGTAACTGAAGGCAGGTAGGATGTGGCTGGAGGAGAAAGGTCATTGAGGGTGTGGCTATGGGGTATATATTTGTATCTGGCAAGTGGAGTCTCTCTCCTTTCTGATCATCATGTAAGCTGCTTCCCTGTGCCACACTCTTCTGCCATGATGTTCAGCATCACCTCCAGCACTGAAGAATGGAGCAGGCCTTCTGTGGACTGAGACCTCTGAAACTGTGAGCCCCTAAATAAATTTCTCCCCTAAAATGGTTCGGGTCAGATCTATTAGTCACAGCAGTGAAAAAACTTACTAAAATAATATATATGTGGGTGTGTGGATATATAGTTGATGCATTTATACAATTTACAATATTGAGCCTCCAGAACATACTCAAGATATTTATTTTGGTCTTTAATTTCTTTAACAGATTTAATTGTAAAGGCTTTACAAAACTTTGTTTGATTTATTTTTAGATATTTAACCACAGATGCTCCTCAGCTCACAGTGGGATTAGATGCAAATGAAACCATCATTTCTAGAAAATATCCTAAGCCAAAAATGTTGTAGAGTATCATTGTTTACCTCAGAAGTACAGTTTCTACTGATATATTTCACTTTTGCACCATCACAAAATGAAAACACTTTATCGAACCTCTGTAAGTCAGCAATGTCTACATATTTACAGCTTTAAAAATGACATCACATCTTAAATTTCAAACTCTTATTTCTGTAAGAAATATATTTGATTGTTTTTCAAATTGATCTTAGATCCATTGACAATTATGCATTAACTAATTTAGTTAGTTTCCAAAAGTTTTCAGGTGTTATGCTAAATTTTTTAAAATGATGGTTTTATCTATTTCTTTCCAATCCTTATGCTCTTTATACCTCTCTCTCCTCTCTCTCTCTCTCTCTCTCTCTCTCTCTCTCTCTCAACTTCATTGCAATATTCAGGTTTTCCCTTACAATGTTAAATTGGAAATAATGAGTGTCCTCGTCTTCTTATCATCTTCCCCCTTTGGGAGGGAAATTTTCAACACTGTTTTCTTTTTAAATGATGTATTATAATTATGCATAATAGTGGGAATTGGTGTGCCCTATTTGTACTTGCACATAAGGAAATTTGGTACATTCCTTTTCCTGCACCTCCCCATTCACCCTCCACCAGACCCCCTTGCTTTAATCCACTAATCTGCCTTCTATTTTTATTATTATTTTAATTAGTGTATTATAATGAGATATAAATGCAGTACTCATTATGGTATATTTACACTCAATATATTCTTGAGGTTTTTTTGTTAGATCTTTTGTCATCTTCAAAAATTGATGTTTTCTTGTTCACTGAAATATTTTTCATGAAGGGATATTGAATTTTAGTGTAACTATTTTTCCCTTCTTCTTCTCCTTCTATTTTTTGCTTCTGTTGATAAACCTATGTTTTTCCTTTTAGAATATGTTTAAAAGATTTTGAGTCATGGTAGACTTAGTCTCCAGATACTACTAAGGAAAGTCAACTTCATTTTTTTCTCCTTTTCAGAATATTTTCTACAAGATTGGAGTTGTTTCTGTCTTAAACATTTGGAAGAATTCATAATCAAAACCATCTGGTTCTGTAGTTTTCTCATGGGATCTTTTCTGAGATAAAGAATAATAATAATAATTTACTTGACAGATGCCTCACTATCTAAGTGGTTTAGTCAGTTGTGTTGCTGTTACCAAAATACCCAAGAGGAACCATTTAGAAGACAACAAGTTTATTTCAGGCTCACAGTTTCAGAGGTCTTAGTCCATAGATGGAAGACTCCATTGCTTAGGGTCCAAGATGAGGCAGCACATGATGGGGGAAGGACAGTAGAGGAAAGCTGTTCAGCTCATGGAGGTGTCAGGAAGTAGAAAGAGAAGAACAGAAGAATGGACTAAAGAAGGTATACCCTGGCTGAGAACCACCCAGTGACCCACCCCCCAACAACTTCCCACCTGCATTCAACTAGAATATTTATACCTCTCTCAATCCAATCATTTCATCCCTGAACTTTCCTGCATTCACCCAGGAATTATGGTGGACATATCATATCCAAAATATAACAGGTGGTGTATGTAATCTCATAACTTTGGTAAATTACATTAGTGGAGAATTGTGTTCATTCCAAGCAAATTATCAGGATTTTTGCAAGTTTTTTTTTCCAATGCTATTTTTTTATTTATATGTATAAGTTTTGTATTTACGTCCACATTTTATTTTTGTTATCCTTTTTTCTTTTCTTTTACCTCTTGATCAGGATTTTTAAGTACTTATTGAAGTGGTTATATTTTTCATAATTTTAATCATTTACTTGGATGTTTCTTCTTTTCTATGTTACTTAATTCATTTGTTTTTGTGCTTATCTTTATTATTCCTTTCTTCTTTCCATAGTTTTGCTTCTGGAGACAGAAATGTGAAGTGTTGATTTCCACTCTTTATTCTCTCATATAAACATTTAAGGCAGTTTTTTTTCCTTAAATACTGCTTTAATTGCACCTCATAAATTTGATTCATCATGTTTTATTACAATTTAGTTAAGCAATTTTCTAATTTTAATACTGATATCTTCTTTGATCCTGAAGTTATTTAGAACTTACTATTCAATTTCCAGGAAGTAGACTATTTCCTATTTATAATTTTGTCATTCATGTCCATTTTAGTCTCCTAATTAGAGAATATATTTTGCATAATTTCAAAGTTTTAAATTCAGTTCTGACATTGTAATAGCTCATCACATGTTCAATTTTGATTAACCTTACCTATACACTTGCAAAACACAAATTTAGTTGTCATTTGGTGCAGTTTATATATATATTTGTATAATAAATATATATATATGTATCAATTAGTTCAAGTGTGTCAATTGTTACATTCAAAATATTTTTCTTTACTTATTTTTGAGTGAATTCTATCAACTACCGAGTGATACTCCAAATAGAGTAAAAATTCTTCCAGGTGAGTTGCAGGAAAATGAATGCTACTTTTTAGTTGCTGCTGATGATTCTAATTTTCAGCCAGCTTTAAGAAGCTTCAGTTGAGAAACCAATGACTTGATCACTGATATAATCCTTAAATGGATGGTGGCAGTGCATTTAATGCAGAAATTTACACTAAACATACATCTCAGGATGTTTTGCAGGATAGCTCATTAATGCATTTTTACAAATGCAATCAAGCATTGGAATGCTTTTTTCATTAAAAAATATTTTCTCTCTAACATTAAAGCATTCCATAAAGTATTTAAAGTTGTAAGTAGGCATGATGCATCCAAAAGATCTATCTTTAACATCTCAATATTTTGAAAAAAAATTCCAATACGTTATTTTCCTCATTAAATATCTTCAAGTTATATTTGTGAGTAGCATCTCTTCAAAAAAGCTAAAAGAGAAAAAAATAATTAGAGTACATATAATCTGCAAATCAGACATAGCAAACTGGTAGTCTAAGAGTAAAGTTTGATCCTCCATTATTGTTTGACCTATGATTTTTTTTGGTTGTCAAGATTATTTAATTGAAATGCTTTGTAAAATGTGACAAGACCAATGCCACAAATTGATCAGAACCCTACACCATGCCATGTTGAAGCAAACATCTACATCCTCTTTGAGAAATGTAGAAAGGTATTGGTAAGCCTTGCAGTAAATTCTATAATCTTACACATGCTGATTATCATCATTCATTCCTTGCTTTGTCGTGTAGCATTTCCTTTGGGTACTGATTGGGTGGAAGATATTATCAATCAATTCATGGTGGAGATTGTGGGAGCAACTGGCAGAAATGTGAAGAAACATGCCTCAAATTCATAAAATCCTACAATTGGAGAGATCTCTAGCAAAGTTATTAATGAAATGTTTTTGTTTTTGTTTTTGTCTTCAGTTTTTATTTATTTATTTATTATTATTTTTTTTAATTTTTGGTAAAAAATTCTCAATTAGAATCTAAAATATTTACAGGAAAGCAAGGGCCAGGTCACTGAACTTCTTTTTTTTTTTTTAATCCAGGGAAAAAGTCTGTATTCCATAATTAAATATTGAAATACAAATGCATGGATGTATTCTTATTCTAATGTGAGTGGATTTCTTTTTTTTTTCAATTAATTTTTTTTAAATTTTTCATTACATAGAAGCCGAATGTGAAAGATTTTAATGAAAAATTAAATTAAAATGTCCCAATAAGTGATAAAGGGTCAGGCATAAGAGCAGCAACATAAAACAGAACAGAGCAAGAGTCTGAGTCTTAGTAATTCCCTCTTAAGATGTATCCCAACATCCACAGCAGGGAGTTCAGTGTTCAAAATCCAGGGTCAATGCCACATAATAGCATTTAATGTTAACAGAATTTAGTAATAGATTTTGGAATGATGACTGTCACAAAACTGCCATTTTCTGGAATCAGAATATTAGTTCTTATAGAACCTGTAGAAAAGCTGACCTGATGATACGCCCCTAAGTTTTGAGGAATCAGAGGTTATCGACATCATTTGGTCTAAAAATATTGTTATCTCAAGTGTCTTCGATGAGAATACATCTTTAGAGAGGAAGAGGTTAGTCCATCCAGCAGCTATGACAGAATGAATATTCATGTTATTTCTTAAGGCAAGACAAAGAACCTGTTGTGAAAGAAAGAAAGAAATATATTTAGTTCTTCAGATCCAAAGATGACTAAAGAACAACTGCATTTGGAGATACTTTAGAAGTAAAAATAAACCAGTTTCTCCCACTCTGAAGGCTCTCTCTTCACATTGTTGATTGTTTCCTTTGCTGAGAAAAAGCTTTTTAGTTTGACTATATCCCAATCATTGATTCATGCTTTTATTTCATGCACTTTGGGAGTCATGTTAAGGAAATCTGGTCCTAGGCCAACGTGATGAAGATTTGGACCTATTTTCTCTTCTATTAGGTGCAGAGTCTCTGGTCTTTGCTACACACACTTCAGATAGAGCACTAATCTCCAGAATCTACCAAGTACTCAAAAATCTTTACACCAAGAACAC
>JAJEJO010000881.1:71945-148321 GCA_020662805.1 Glaucomys volans | reverse complement strand
TGGGACAAAATGTGGAGGCAGAAGACAATGATATTTATGATCCTCAGGACTGACCCATGCTAAATGTGTGTATTTGTCTTAGTTTTTAACAACAACAAAACTTAAGAAGTAAAAAATAAATTGTTAAAATAGAAAAAAAAAAAAAAAAGTAAACCAGTTGCCTGATTTCTGGGAGTTCCTCTAGATTCTGGGATGTGCTTTAACTGAGAAAAACAGGATTGCAAATTTTTAAACATCAGCAGCTTGCCAGGCATGAAGGTGCACACCTGCAATCCCAGAGAAAGCTGAGAAGCCTGAGGCAGTAGGATTGTATTTATGAGGCAACTTCAGCAATTTAGCAAGACCCTGTCTCAAAATAAAAAATAAAAGGGACTGGGGATATAGCTCAGTGGGAAAGCAGCCCTGGGTTCAATCCCTGGTACAAAGATACATTCAAACATACACACACACATACATACATACATACATACATACATACCAGCAACTCTTTCACTAAAAAAAAAATGTATGAGAAGAAGTCATGGTTTAAATGTAAGAAAGAAACAATGGAAAAGATTGTGAAACCAGTTCAAATTACTAGACAGAAAGTTGAAAGATGGAAGATTTCTCTTTTGAAACTTAAGAAAAAAGAATTTCTTTCCTAGATCAATGCAATTAACTTTAGTTGTCAAGAAAGAAAAGAGTAAAAATGTCCAGTTAAACAACATCTGAAAAACAATATAGTTAATCAGATAGTTTTTCATTATAGTTCAATTATTTTGGGGGTCTTCTTGTTTTCAAATTTTTTATTTCTGGTAAAAATGATAAAAAGCAACTATAAAATGAGTGAGCATTCCCCTAACTTAACTCTGAGTAAGATAATTAATTGGATATTGCTTCATTTCATGTGAGAAGTTTTCACTGATTTTTATAGACCTATTTTATGGATTAACAAATAGAAATGTATGTCTCATAATGTTAGAAACCTTTGTAAAGTCTTCCTGGATTTTGCCATAGCCTTGACTTTTTTTTAAAATTGATACTCCATTTGTATAATGCTGACAGGATTATTCTTTGGCGTGCTGAAAATACAATAACTGCCATTTATTATAAAGATTTAAGAAGCTTTTGGTACATGATGCTCTAATGTGCATGCATTTGAAAATTAACTCTGCCCCTGTTCAACATTTAAGTCACTTTATTAGAAATAAATGTATTTGTTAAACTAATATTTATGGAAAGTCTATATTATATACAATATTAAAAATGACTAGTAGAACTAGATAAGTAAACATATGTCTAATATAAAATGAAACATTCAGATGGTACAATACAAAAGAGGTGTTATTTGTTTGCATAGGAATGTTTCCTAAAGGGATGTCTATACTGAGTTTTTGCTGTTGAGTGGAAATCAACACAAGAAGGAGGTATTCCTGGTGACAAAGATACAAGGCTATGAAGAAAATAGAACTGCTACAAGGATAACAAGTAGTCAGCTGTGACTGGAGCAAGGATTTGAGCAGTGGATTTGTAAGAACTGAATTATCCAGATCATCAAAGATTAGATCTCGAAAGCCCACGTGAAAAAATTTACACTGACATTATTGAACAATTTTAAACTATGAGTAACCAATTAAGACTGTAGAAATATTATTCCAACAACTGTTTTGAGCAATAATAGAATGGAGGAGGGTGAAACAACAGGCAGAAAGAAATAAGATGGGAGTAAGGGGGATAAACAGGAAGTGGAACATTATATTACAGGGATAACAAGATCAACAGAAAGGATTTGGATGAAAGAAGCGAAAGAAATATAAGTTTTCTTGGACAACAGACTGATTGGGTCTGGTGGTAACCCCCTCAAGCAGAATATAAGGAAGTAAAGACACACTTCAGAAAGAATATAAGGAATTTGGTTTGAAGCATACTAATTCTAATATTAAGATTTATTAATTATATATTGAGTTTGAAGTATGACCCCTACATAAATAATTATCAACTGTGATATTTGAAATATTTAATAACCAATACAGCAAAGGCGAGGATTAATCAGGATGGAAGTTAGTCAAATAGAGTAGGCATGTGGAGGATTCCTTGCAACCTGGCTTCATTAAGTAATGAGAGACTTAACAGTTAGGCTTGGAAGGTCCATCACACCAGGGTCACAGCAGGAATCACCAGTCCAGATCAATGGTTCTTATGGAGGGTATGACAGAAGCTTAAACTGACTTAAATAACGTATTTTACATGTTCACAGCCATACTAGTAGATCGGGGTATCAACCTTGGACAGGCAGCCCTGCAGGTCAGGAGGGCAATCTGTATTAAAAATAGATATTTGGGACCTTTCCCTTTCTGATTCCAGAGTACTTTGAAAAGAGACTCCCTACAGTTCCCATTGTATTATTCAACAATACTTTTATTCAATATCTTGCACTATTATTCCCAAAGAACACTGGATGTTCCTTTCTTCATGCTTGTACTAAGTTAATTAAATGTTTCTTTTATATAAAAATATTGAAAAGAGAAAAAAATTCTAAAAGACACATTCATTTGGAGTTTTAAGCAAAATTCTTTTAATTTTCTTTCTAAAATAATGTTAAGCAATGACTAAATATCATTTCCATTGGTTTCTAAATACTTTCTTAATAATTTTTCCTTTCTTTTTTTAAACAACAGGCATAATAAGTTCTGTCCTTAATGCAATTAATACTAAAATGGATGAGACAGACATCATTACCCTATGTACATGTATGATTACACGAATGGTGTGAATCTACATTGTGTACAACCATAGGGTACAATTTAGTTGTACCCTATTTGTGTATAATGAATCAACATGCAGTCTGTAAAAATAAAAAAAATTTAAAAAGTATTAAAATGGCTATTATAACACAGCCATTTCTAGCTTATGGAGTTGCCCTATACTGTAAGTATGGATTTTCTAATTTCAAAGGCAATTAGTGGGAGAAGTTATAGTTGCTACATAAGAACTCTTGTGAAGTTGAATTCTACCATCCAATGCCTTCATAATTCCAGCCTTAATCATGCTCTTCTTTATTAAGTGTGTGCATTAGTTTTCCAAGGTTGTCATAATGAAATACCAAAGGTATTTTTCTCATAGTTCTGGAGCTTGAAGTTGAGATCAAGGTATCACCAGATGTGGTTTCTCCTGAGGTCTCTCTCCCTGGTTTGCAGATGGCTGCCTTCTTGCTACCTCTTGACATGATGGACTCTTCAAGTAAATGCACACCTGGTGTTTTTTTGTTTGTCCAAATTTCTTCTTCCCAGAGGGGCTTCAGCCAAACTGGATCATGGCCTACCCTAACAACCTAACTTAATCCATATCTTTTTGAAGCTCCTATCTCCAAATAAAATCACATTCTGAAATATTGCAGGGAGGATTAGGACTTCAACATATGAATTTGAGAGGGACACCATTCAGTTCATAAAGTACATTTACTTAAATATTTGTGTTTTGATATGTTTGTCCCATCAGGTGTTATCATATCTTATACACCAGGTGTTGAGATAGTTTCCATAATTATCATAGCACTGACTCAGGGAAAGAGAACTTAGAAGCCATGATTTAGCAAAGAAAGAAAAAATATTTTACCCATTTTCCCATCATTTCTTTGGTAGATATGCTGGGAACTGGGTAATCTGGGCACACACCTTTGTTTGCAATAGAGGAAAGGGATCTGCCAGGTAAGCATGAGAGCAATTTTTACCACATAGGATCACAAAAGATTCAGCATTGGATACTAGGTTGTCTGGATTGATTTCTAAACTTTTTCAACAGTTGTTTCATAGTGGGAGTGGCATAGAAATAGAATCCATCTTAGCAAAATAGGAAATGAAAGGTTTATAGAGTTGCTCTGATGGGAAGAAAAAGTTGACCACCTTTCTGGGAAGTACATCATAAACATGGCCAAACCTGGTTGAGTCAAACAGTAAAAATACAACAGCCTGTTTTAGATTTATACAGTTTACTACTTATGTATACTCTGAAAGAAAAAATAGTCAACGGTGCCAATTTCCCACTTCTAACACACCAAAATATGCTAAAACAAAAAAAAGCTGGATGACTGCTGTAGAAGTCATGGAAAACTCTGCTCAGAGTCAATTCCTGATTGCAGCTTAGGCTCAAGGACTTTATAGGCTTCAACTGCATTCCAGACTAAATGGCGACATAGTTCTTCAGAACCCTAGAGCCAATGAGGAATGCTTCTAAAAGCTTCTCAGGGGAAAAGGGATGAATTAGTGACCTTCTTGGGGCAGATGACTACAAGTTCCTACCTTATCTTATTCAAGAAGTATCACAAGACATTCTGAAGAGACTCAGTTAACATTGTTCAATGCTTTATGCATGTGACCTCTGAGGGTAGGTGCAAGGTTACCATAGCATCATGGCAATGCCATTTCCCTAGAAGTCCCCATGGGTTATCATTCATGTAGCTCAAAGTGAAGAATTGGATTAATTTGCAGACAATTCTACTTTAAATTACATATAGTAATCCAACATTAAAGTATAAACCACCACCAAATCATATGTGAGAGAAATTACTTCTCAGTATTGGTGTGAATTACAAGAAAGACTTTAAATATTATATAGATGGGATTCAATCAAGGTCACAAAACAACCTGTTTCAAGGGGAAAAGAAAATCAAGTGTGGGATTGAAGACAAAGGTGCATTAATGGAGACTGGCTACTATTTTTGTCTTTGATCTTTCTGACAATAATATTATGACAAAAATTTTGTCACACTATGGGAGGTTACCAGGATCCCTTGTTTAAAAAAAAAAAAAAGAAGGTTTCAGCTGATGTTTTAAATTTCAAAACACCACAGTCCTTTTAAAGTCATTTGGCACTTAAATTATTCATTGTCGGCACATATTTGAGCCATCTCATTAATGGCAGTATCTCTGGGTTGTTTTCCCCTTCATCTAAATTATAGCACATTGTAATGATGGGTTAGGTCACTTGGGGTGTCTGGAGGCAAAAAAACTTTGAAGGAAATCCAGGGGTTTTTAGAAATAGAAAAGCTCTGTTCTACATTTTACTCTAATATGAAAAACCACAAGATTGGCATCATCATACTGAGATTAAAATAGACTCATTCAACAAAATGTCTCTTTAGTTGTGGCATGTATATTATCTGATTTTTCAAAATGCGAGAACCTAATCTGATTTCCTGCCATAACAGCATGTGATTTTGTAAAATACATATTCACACAGATAAATTAATGTCATTAGCCAAATGATCATATAATTTTAGTTCATCACCTTGGCAAGTTAAGAAAGAAAATACATTGCATCATAATACCTTTAAGTGAAACATTGCAGAAGTAGACAATTTTAATAAGCTATAGTGCTCAGGAGACATGAAAATAGAGTACTAAGAGTCAGCTTGGGAATACACAATGAGGATTAGTCACATTGCTTATTCAGTATCATACCCCATAGCATCTAACTAAATCTGTGCTGTGTTTGTCATTAACCGGAAAACAAGCTCACAGTTGAAAAAGAAGAAAATCATTAAAAAGCAGGAAGAGATCTATATTGATTGTCTAATACAGCGGTTTTTATTGAGGAGAGCAAAACTTCAAGGGATTTTCAATATGATCCGATGAGGTATTGAAATAATATAGTAAGTATTCCAATCACATGTGTTCTGTATATTCCATTTCCATTACATTGTACATCTTTTAAAGGTGTATGCTTATTAGTATTGTATAAATATGATTTATAATTTATATAGTCTCACATGCATATAGTTTATAAAGAAATACAAATATGTTGCTTGTATATGTTGAATTACTTTGGTCATGAAAATGAGAAATAAATTCAGGAAATAAAGGAATAATATATTCCTCTTATTTTAGGCAAATCATTGTTATTCTTCATTCTGTGTTTATTGAAAATAGCCCCACAAAAATGCTACTTACATTGTTGGTAATGGAGTATTCAAAATATTACAATAACAAAAATACTAATAAGAGCCAAGGAGTTCAAAAGCCAACTTTTTGTTTGTTTGATTGGTTGGTTGGTGTAAACAATGTGATTAATGACTTTTCAAAATAATCAACTTTTAAAATAGCACATTGGATTAATCTCCTATTATTGCTCTCCTATTGCTTGCTTTCTAATAAGGTATCACAAATTTAGTGGCTAAATCCAACACATACTCTATTTGTTATGCTTTCTGTCTGACTCTGATTCCCCATGTCCCTCTAACCTGGATCCTCATGATCCCATCTCAAGATCTTTTAGCTTGATCACATTTGGAAAATCTTTCTTCTGTATCAAGTAACAGTCACTGATTCTGGGAAGTAGGACCTGGGCATCTTAACCCAAGACCAGCCACTTAATCCAAGAGAAAACCCAACAGCAGAAAAAATGGTGAAATAGGAAAGAAATTTAGCCACACTGAGAAGAACAGGGAGACCAAGCTGCCTCAATTGTGTTTTTAGTGCACTAACTTGAGCTCCAGGTTTAAATAGGGGAAGAACTGGGGCAGAGCACTATGTATGGTTTAGGAGTCTTGGTCAAACTGTGATTAGATTAATCATTATCTCATATCTGTTTCTGTGTGGTCCTGGAGAATTTTTATCACTTGAGAGGGCAGTTTGTGGGTGATAGTTCCTGCACAGCAGGGTAGCCTTATCACAGGGTGAGCTGTCTCCTTTCCTGGAATTCAAGGTCAGTGTAGGAGAAAATGACTCAGAGTAAAAGACAAGTCAGAAAGTTGAGACAGAATTAATTCCTTCGGGTTCAGCTCAATGACTGGAGACTTCTAGGTGCTGGTGTGAAGATCTGGAACAGGACTCAGAAGAAGCTGCCAGTGGTTATGAAGTTCCTAAAAATCTTGAAAATACCTTACTCTTATCTTGGTGCATTCAGCCTTAAAGGGGATAAAGGGGATAAAGGGGGATAAAGGGTAAATTTAGTGCTAAATAGCTCAGTATTACCAGTTTTTAGACAAACACTCTTTGAATGATTAACATGCCTATGTGCAGAGCTGAGCAGGAATCTGACCCAAAGTTTGCAGGAGCAAAAGGAGAAAAATCAAAATGAAGGCAGAGATGCCAACTTCTATCTGGCTTTTAGTTGGGCACCTGCAGGCTGAAGTGAAGAGTCTGCTTTTAGCAAAAAAAGCCTCTAAGTTCCTATTATACTTCCACTAATTTCTTCAACAACCACATAAAAATAATGCTCTTTTCTATAGAAAATTTACTGAGGCTATTGTGGAAAAGACAGAAAAGTTTATATTACAGCTACCCATTACTCATGAATAAACTTTTTTTGCTTGTTGTTGTTTTGCGTGTTTGTTTAATTTTTACAGACTGCATTTTGATTCATTGTACACAAATGGGATACAACTTCTCATTTCTATGGTTATGCACAATGTAGATTCATACCATTTGTGTAATCATACATGTACATAGGGTAATGATGTCTGTCTCATTCTACCATCTTTCATACATACCCCCACAGTATGAAGATTCCTCAGAAAACTTGGAATGGACCCACCTTTTAACCCAGTTATCCCATCCCTTGGTTTACACCTAAAGGACTTAAAATTAGCATGAATAAACCTTAAACACATCTCCTGTAAGACCACCTATGCAATTCACATCCATCGAAATGGGCTGTTCTTTCTTATTCTTTGCCCCTTTTAAGCATTTAGTGTTTCTTCTTTCTTTTGCACATGTAGTGGTGATACTACTGTAACTTTCAATTTTGCTTTTGAATCCTCTTATTATTATATTTCATCCAGACAAATTCAGTTGCCCTCCAAAAGATTTATTACAAAGGGTTTTTGTTATAAAGTTATGAATATCCTTTATAGAAGATTGGGGGAATAAGAAGATAAAAATAAGAAAAAAGTATGCAAATTACCAGAGCCCATTGACAACTTCTTGAATTGTCTGTTTTCTCAGTCTCATTGATATGTATTTATTAATATAGAATTATTTTCATAATGTCCATGCAAAATAGCATCTGTCAATTTTACTTATATTTCAACTTCTGATATCAATACAGACATTCAGATGGGGAAAATATAGAAGCATTTTAAAAAAATGAAAATCCTTCATGGTCATATATCTCAAAGATATATATTGCCAGTCCTCCATACTATTTCCTCACATTTTTTAATACTTTCCCCACACTAACAGTATATCCTGAATCTTCAGTTTAAATATACAGGAATATTCAATGATATGAACTTTTAAATAACTTTACTAGCCCTTGACAACAGTAAAATACTATATTTTAATATTTGATACTTACCAATTAAAGGAAACCAAAGCAAACTGAATAAAATTTAAAGATAAAAAAAATCCTCTAATTTTCTTAAAAATGGACATTATACTGTTTTGAAGTTTTAGTTTTAAAGAGGAGACAGCAATTCTTGTTCAATAATTCTCATATAAAAATGGAAAAGGATTTGCTTTTGTTAGTGCATCTTGCTAAGTGTTTGGTGATTATGAAAACCAGCAAGAGAAGTTCACGTGAGTACTATAGTGGAGCAAAAGTCACCATGGAATCAAAGGAAGGTCAAAAGGAAAGGGGCCAAGGGGTGAGAGGCAGGTAGGGAGGGGGAGAGTGCTGGGGAGTTATACTGGTCAAATTATATTGTTATGTTGTGGGCATGTGCAGATATGTAATAACAAATGCCACATTATGTACCTCTATAATGCACCAATAATAAATATGGGGAAAAAACCAGAGTCATGATGGGACAGAATTTCTGCTCTGGGAAAGAATCAAAAGCAGACAAAATAAGAAAAGGAGAAGAAGGATAAGAAAAGAATAAAAAAGGAGATGGGGAATGAGAAGAGGAAGAAGAATGGGGAAGATAAAAGGAAGATAAGAGGAGGAAAGGGAGGAATAGGAGGATGGCATGGAGAAAAAGAAGGAGGTGGGAGATGAAAAGGGAAGAGGAGGAGGAAGGGGAGGTCCAGTCAGCAAGTCCTAGGTTGACTTCAACATGTCATCTAACTGACAATCTTACAAAATACCATTCAAGCTCATTTGAGATTGGACTTTAAATGTGATAAGGGAAGTCTTGCTAAGTCACTTTTTTCATAATTCTTCCAGTTTTGAGGTATTAATTTTACTTGATCTTTTTGCACTTATCTAGGGTGCATTATTAGGTAACTGCTTTAAGTGACATGATTTCTATGACCTTATATATATGAGACTATATTCTACTTTTACATGTGAAAGACAATTTCACTAGTTATAAAATCTTTGAGAGTACGTGCAGACCACTGCATTATAATTCTGAACACATTGTTTTACTCTGAAATTACAGCTGATCTGATCTTTCTCCTATGTGTATAACTTTCTTTTTGCTTTTTATCCTTTACCTTAGTAAAGTCTGAATATCAGGTAGGATCTTTAAGAAATACTTGTCAAATTAGCATACTTTATCCTTACAAGAATATTGAGATTTATATAATCATTAGCCCATTGTAAAGATAAGAAAACCGAGTCATAGGATAAATATTTTACATAATGTCACTAAAGAAATAAGAACCTGATTAGACTAAATTATGCTGCAATAATTTACCACTCCAGAAATTCACAAAAAGCCATTTTTAAGCATAATATGGTCCAAGGTCAGGGAATTTGTTAAGGCATCTATGCTCCTTAACAATGCAGACAACTTTGATCCCATGTCCCATCTTGTCCTGCTATGACCAAAGTTGTTTGGGAAGAGGGTACATAAGGTTTTGCTCTGGCACTTAAATGACTCACATCGCAATGGCTCACATTAACCAGAACTCCTTGGCCTAACTACACAATCCTAACGGCAAATATAGTGATAGAGAATTATAAGCTTACTCCATAGTTAGCATAAGAGAACCAGTTATAGAATCTTTAAAATCATCTAATACAATGGCAAAAGCAGGGTTCCCTAACAGCCTAGATCCCGAGCTCTCTTAAACTATGCAAGTTCATATAAAAGTGTGTAGTATAATTTTTCTGAGTTTTATATTTTAAACTGAAATCAGGATTTAACAATTAATTCAAAAATTTATTATTTTACCTACTAAGTACTTGAGATTGTTGCAGGAACTGTTAATATCACAAAAAAACAAAGTCCCTGCGTGAAACTTAAATGCTAGGCACCACTCTCCTAAATGTAAGGTCTTGTTTCAATCTGTGCCCCTTAGGCTTTCAAATTTTCTCTCTTTTTCCTTGATACCCTTTTCACTTAATGACTTTTATCAATTCTATGTTGTGATCAGAGCTCCCTTGTCCAAGTCAAGCCTTTCCCGAGACAATACACATCCTGTTACAGAGTAAGGCAGGAATGCAAATGCCCTGTTGTGTCAGCTAAAAGGCAGACAAACCTCCTGGGAAATATTCATTCCAGCATTTGCCAAAGCATTGGTGAGCCTGCCTTGTAATTCATCTAATCCCCTTCACAGTCTCACTTCTTTTCTTTCACAAATATAGATCCATAATGAATATCTTGCACTCTAAACTGTGTCAACGAATTATCCTGCCACACAAATGATATATGTTGAGAGTTTGGCCTCAGGTTTTTATTAACATTCCCACCTCTGTTGTAACATTATTTGAAAAGAATGAGTCCTGGAAATCTTGCCGAATATCACATTGATTGACTACATCAATGAGATCACGTTTATTGGACTTGGTGAACTACATGTGTTTAATACACTGACGGGCTTGTTAGGACTCAGTGCTACATAACCTGAGAGGAAAACACTGTAAATATCCATGCCTCAACACAGCAGTAAGCTTTTAGGGGTGTAAAGATCAAGGAATCTCCTGTAATGTAAAAGACAAATAGTTGCACCTAACTATTCCTACAGTAAAGAAAGCATACTGTCTTTTGGGCTAATTGAATTCTGGAGACATTGCATTCTATACCTACAAATATTACTATGGTTGGTAGACCTTGAATGAGGCAGGCTGGCAGGTCTCTGATCCAGAGCCAGAAAAGAGTTTGCAGCAGATCTAGGCTACAGAGTAACCAGCCCTGGCGTGTGATCCTCATGATCTAATAGAACTGATGATGTAGGAGACATTGGTAATAGGAAGTGTGAAGTTTGGTGTAAGACCGAATAGGAAAGTCTCAATGCAGAATATTGGAGTTCTCCATCAAGGTGGTACCAGTAGTGACAGAGAAACATAAACTTCATGACAAAGAGGCAAAGAGACTCTGGGCATTTAAAGGCTTGGGTAGAGAAGAGGCATCTTTATATGTCATCTCCCCTCCTCCTCCTCCTCCTCCTCCTCCTCCTCCTCCTCCTCCAACTCCTCCCCCTCCTTCTTCTCTCTCTCACATGCTAAAATATGTAGCAAGGGCCAGCAGGTTGGAGAATCAGGGAAGCAATAGTATTGAGACAAAGTCCCAAAGTCATCTGCTGGGTGATTTCCTCTTACATAAGGGTGGTCAGTCTCTTGGTCTATTCAAGCTTTCAACTGATCAAAGCCCATGTATATTAAAGAGGACAATCTGCTCTACTCCAAAGTCCACTGACTTAGGTGTCAAACTCCTTCCAAAACACTCTCCCAGAAATATTCAGCTTAGTGTTGGAACACAAATCTGAACTGTGGTCCAGCCAGGTTGACAGATAAAAACAAACATCTCACCATGGCGTATCAAGTAACCAGGAGGCAAGGGCAGCCCACTGTTATCCAGAGCCTGTCAGATTCGTGAATTCATAAGGTCAGGTGTTCTTAGCAACACTCATCTCAACAAGGAAACAGTACTTAGGACTAAAACTGAACATAACCAAAAGACAGACACAAGCAACAAACAGGATGTCAGAGCTCCATGGCTTCCGGCATTGCTATACCAGTGCTCTTTCTTCAGCTTACGCTTTCCTAAAGTGTCCCTATCCAAATTTCTTTGCTCTTCTGCATTAGGTAATTGTCAGATTTATATCAGTTCTGCATCCTTGTATTCAACCATCTGTGGACAGAAAACATTCCAAAAACCTTCATCTTTACCGCACATGAACAGACTATCCCTTTGTCATTATTCCCTAAACAATACAGTATAACAAACATTTACCTAACATTCATAGTTCACTAGGTATTATAAATAATCTAGAAGTGATCTGAACTATATGGAGGATATGCATAGATTATGTACAAATAATACTGCCCCATTTTATACAAGGGGCGTGAGCGTCCATGTGTGTTCATTCCTATTGGGATGTCCCAGAAACAACACCCTGTGGATACTGAGAAATTACAGAATTTGTATTTCTGGTGCATCTTTATGGTAATCCTTCCTTTGTTTCACTTTATAGCAAATTTCATAAGAACTATGTTTTTATATACTTTTCCTTATTACAGACCTAGCAAAAATAAATGCATTCATACTTTTACTTTTGCAGAACAAGACATGAGAAAATCCTTTACCTGGGCATCCTTTTCACATAGCACTGCTTAAATGCCTTTTCCACATCTAGACCAATCAAACAAGTCGGTTTTAAAGAGTGCAATGTTCTGCCCTGTTCCCATTTCCAATTGCATTTATAGCCAGCAAGTTTCCTGTACTCAGCCTCACATAAGACCTTTGCTTGGTATTCTGATAATCTCGAAGAAGTGACAGCATAATGCTGAGAATTCACAATTTCCAGGAATTTTCTCTTATCCACCCTGCTGAAACTGCTTTATTTTGGATGAAATTGTTTCTAGGTTTGCAGTACTGCATACTTCCACACCACTCTCAGTCTTTCTGACTCCCTGCTGCATTGATTTTTTAGAATCACAATCCCCAAATGGCTATAAAACTACGGGCAGGAATACAAAAACCTTGTCAAAATATATCAAGTGTACATGATAATAGTAACTATGTGGATTTCCGGTTAGCAGAGACCTGGGTCTCTGGATCAGACTTTAGAGTTAGAAAGTAAATGAAATTTCTTTCTTTTAGCTGTTGCATATGCTCCATTTCATAAATATATTTAAGTCCACAGTTACTTTTTTCAATTTTGTTCCATTACCCTTATGGTTAGTGGAATTATTCTAATTTTTGATACTGGTTAACTCAATATTTCTCCTTTGATGATTTAAAAAAAAAAACTAAACTCTGGTCTCAGTCTATTCCAACTATCTTGAAGTCACCAATTTACTCTGTTTTAGTTAAATATTTCTTTCTTGGTTTTCCTCTTCTCATCATTCTTAAATATGCACTGTCAAAATTATTACAACAGTTTTTATACTTGTCTCTTTCCATGTGGTAGATATTAAGCTTTTGTGTCTTTCTTAAAACTCAGCACTATTCTAAAATTCTAGCAACTCTACAAATCATCTTTCTCAATTGGCTACCAGACACCTGTGATTTATGAAGCAACATGAATGAATTGTTGAAATGACATGTTGATTGAAAAGGAGCCAGAACCCTAAAGTATGCAAACTACATGTTTTCATTCCTATAAAATGCTAATATTAAGCATAACAAATTTAAGGTGATGGAATTCAGAAAACTTTTGTCTGGAGTATGTGTGGATTGAACAGAAGAAGACATAAGAGAAAGTTTTTTGGTTAGCTCTATCTTAATGGTGGTATTGACTATATAGGTAAGTAAATATAAAAATTATCAAATTGTAACAATGTGTGTACATTTAATTGTGTGCAGATTTTAGCTCAAGTTTTTAAATGCTTCAGAAAACTGATCCAATGCTAAGAAAAAGGAGATGAATCACAATTACAGAGATGAATGTGCACATGTGTATATGCTCTCCCCAAAATTCAAAGTTAATGATTATCTTTCAAGCAGACCAGAAGTGATCAGGATGGAGTAAAATTTGGATCCTCATTCAATGGATGTGTTCAGCTAATAAAAATTAATCAAATTGTGATGTATTTATTTTTTCAATAAATTGAAAATGGCTTTAAGAATTTATATTTTTAAAAGAGAATGACTCAATAAAGGGCTCTTCTTGAAAGAATTACTATAACTAAAACAGTTCTAAAAACAGAGTCATCCACAAGTTTGAACATTATTAGTAAAAGAAAGAAAACTTTAAAAACAGAGAATAGAGTGACGAACAAGCCAAAAGCAGGGCAACTTTTTGAGAGAAGTTTTGACTCATAGATTAGTGGAGTCTGTCCCATGCTTCAAGTGCTGTGATAAATAAACTTCAGCTCTGCCCTCCTGGCTGACAGCTGTTTCCACTATAAGAGAGAGAAATGAAAATGATTTCTTCTCAAAGAAAACAGATGGTAACATAAGTGTATAAATTTCTGCAATTAAAGATTACAAAAGCAGAAAAAATGCACTTTGTACATTGTCTTTATTTTTATATGTTGATTGAAACTTTGCATATAACCCCCATTGTCAATGTTATTTTCTGTTGTCACTAATGCAACCAAGATAAAATTAAGAAATAAATATTATGGTCACTAAAAAATGGTGCTTTATTTGATATGCATGGATATTGTCTGTTCAATAGGTGTTTCTCTTTTGTTATATGTTTATTTTTCAATTTTATGCATTTGTCTATGCACATTTTCTTTCCATGTATATTGAGTTGCACCATTAAACTATTATTGGCATAAATATTAGTAACTGAAAATCCACTATGAAATAACAGCCATCCAATTTTTCTATATGAGACAGATGAGACAGATGCTTCTACTCCATTTTAGTAACTGAGCAACACTGGTATATAGCTGTACATGCTTAGGTTATTGCAAAGAGACTTCAAAGATTTGGCAATATTCTTTGTGATCTTTACTGGAGAGGAAACAAAGATACTGAGGTTGCTATTCTATTATAAATCTGTTGGCCTTTTTTTCTAAATGTCTAATTCACTCCTCAAGAGCACTGTTAAATTGTCCTTTCCACAAGAGACTTAAAAAAGTGTAGATCCTTGTTGGGTCCGGTTTCTTTAATCCTTAAAAAGTAAAAATAAAATGTCATCTCAGCCCCTCCTTTCAATTCTTAATAATAAGGTGAAAAATGTTTTGTCAAGGAAATGAAGTACAGGAAAGTTCACAGTATGAAAAAATCCTCAATCTGTGGACTGTTCCATCATGATTCCTGGCAGTGATAGCAAAGTCAAGTCTGTATACAGAGTGTTGTAAGTTCACCTTCTGGGTGAGGCAGGGAGATCAGAGATTCATTGGAAAGGTTAGTAAATCCAAAAGAGACTGAAGAAAAAGCTAACACCAGGTTAACACCCTTCCATCTCATCCACAGACAGAGCCTATTCCTTAATTTGCACATGGTGGTGGCTCCAATTCTGTCTTTGCTACACATGACCCATTGAGAGTTCTGTTTGCCTGAGCATAACACGAGACACATTTAGTCAAAGTCCAAAGACAAGTGGAAATAAGCTACACAGAGGTAAGAATCTAATAAATTGTATGGGTGTCACCTTACCTAAGGAATTTGAAAAATGGCAGGCACACTCCTGCTATTTATACCTCAGAGTTAAAAGGAAACAAATGTTTCCATCTAAATTTAAGTAACTTTTGTTTATAAAAGTAAAAGTTATTTTGTTATAATATTCTTGAATACTGAAGCAAAATTAAGACAACCATCAATTATATATCGGCATGCATATATTAGCAGATATAATGTGCATATACGCTAGGAGATATATATATATATGTATATATATAGTGTGTATATATATATGTGTGTGTGTATGTATATGCTTAGCTTGAATTAGGGGCAGAATTTCTAAGCATGTACACAATTAAGGATAGTAGGTGCCTACATACTTAGTTACATATTTAAATGTATGCTTCGTTTTAACATAATGGTTACCATAAATGTAGAGAAATTCTACAGAGAATAAAACCTATAGGTAGCATAAACTCTCACTTTCAATGTATATTCTAGACTACATTTTCCAAGGAATTATATCAATTCTCTTTATCTTGAATAACATCAATCACTACATGAACATTTACATGAAAAGGGTGCTGATTAATTTCTCTCTCAAACAAAATTTTATGTTCCATATTAGAGAACTAAATTTGCAATTTAATAACTGTGCATACCCTGGTTACTTTTATCAACTATAATACATTTGTGTGTCATGGGTAACAAAGGCAGAAATATAAAAACTGGATACTTTTCAAATTTAGTTTTAAAAGAATGAACTATTAGTAGCTTAATAGTTATAGATAGCTAACCTTGAATCATTACTTAATGTGTGCTGCATCTAAGTGATTTATGTTTAATTAATAAAATCTGCATTGCATTCATGAGTAAGCTGATTTTGTAAATGAGTACCATAGGGCAGAAAGGCAAAATATTTTTATTCAATTTCACAGTTAATATGTGGCAGAGTGGGAATTTGAACTCTGACATTGGAACTAAATTAATCATATGCTTAATTCTGCACCATGTATTTTCTGTGTCTTATAACAGATCATGTCTCCCTCCATTTATATTTTCAAATCTAATTGAGACTTACTTCCTGAGTGTTTCCACTAACAAGATCTTAAATAGGAAAACAACATTTCTTTAAAATCATGTGTAAAGTTGTGTTGCATCAAAATTTGGGGGGATAGCATTCATTATTAGTAAGTATGTAATAGGAATGGAATCATACTTGTGATTTAAGTTACTTTCCTGTTATGAATGACAGCATTGCACTTTTCACCTTTGAGACGAATGAATTAAAAGAAATGAAGAAATGATAAATGTCTTAATTAGATCCTGAAATATTCAGAAACAATTGCCGTGTGGTATGTAGAAACTGTCCCACTGTTCTTTCTGTTTTCAAAGACTGGTGATATGTTGAGGAAGACGAAAAGCTTACCCATGCGGGTTTCTGACACTGTCCCATGACTTTTGAGCTATTACTTTCTAGAGTTTTTCTAGAAATTTTAGAAAATATAAGCCTGATGCCCCTAAATAGTAAATAAAATATGAAGACTTGCTTGACATAGATGACCGCAAAATAATAACTACAAAGATGATATCAAGATGAATCATGATTTTATCTCTTCTCCTGGGAAACTCATTCTAGAAAAGTCAGGTAAGGTTGTTAGACCTTTAATCTCATCCTATCCCACTTTGTGCTTGAAGTTTCAATAAATTTCAAGTGACACATGAGACCAGATAGGAGACACCATTAAGTAATGTTCGAGTCTCAGTTCTTAATGGGGACTTTGTTCTTCTTTAGATCTTGTAAATGACATTTCCTTCTTGCTAATCCTCCAGTGACGGCTCTAAATCCTTTGAAAGTTGCTCTACGATCACACTTGTCATGCTTAGCACTGAATAGATCTGCGCTTCCCAGGCAGGAAGAAACCAAATGTGCTAGAGGCATCAACCTAGAGGCATATGTCAAAATAGATATATACAAAGCCACAAGATTTATTAAAGTCATTGTCAAATTCCTGCCTTAAAATTTTAGAATCAGCCACATCAGAATATAAAGTTACTCTTCCAATGTCTTTTACTTATTCTTCTATAGCCTTTGTCTCTCTTTCTTATTCTCTCAAAAGACAAAACAAACAAAAAACATAATTCAGATGTAATATAACATTATATTTAGACTGGTAACATTGTCATTGCTGCAAGTGAAGTCTATAATTTCATTTAAAAATAGACAAATGATAAGTGGCATATGAACACAATGTATCACCAATTTTAATTCTTTCTTAAATAATCAAAAGTTCATAGGAAAACTAAGAATACAATTCTACCAAAGAAAGAGAATGGCCAGACACCTTTCCAATTGAGAAACATTAAGTTTGTCATTAATTTGTTTTATATTTGTCTAACTGTTATGAAAAATAAAATTTTAAAATTGTTGACAATGAAGTTATTAAGTTCCTTGTACTCACATATATTGTTGTCTCTATTCTTGGATTATTCACCTTTTCAATATTTAAAAATAAGTTTAAGTTAAAATACTAAGATCATGCAGCATTGTTTCAATCTCTCTTGGAAATTGTCAGCTACCAATTCAGCAAAACTTGTCCCCAAAATATACACTTTTGAATATCCACACCATGGATGCCCTATAAAAATCTCACACCATCTTTTTACTTGGGTCATCTCTGAAGGGATCTCATTGAACCCTTAAATGAATTTCCATGAAACCTCAAGGATGATAAATAGAAAAACGACACGTGGCCATCCAAAACCCTGATTTGAACTCTTCACAGTCTGGCACACAGTGTGGTGATTCATATCCAGAAGGACAGCTGGAGAAATTTTTCAACACATGAGTTCCCAACCTACTCCATTTCCTTCCGCATTATGATATGGCATAAGCTTAGGAGCTATTCTTCTCTAAGTCCTTCAAGGCATTTTTGCTTCAAATATCATTCCTAAAACCCTTTACCAACCGTCCACACTCTGAATTACTAACAAAAGGCAGAAGTATTTAAAATGAAAAGGAATTCTTACATTCTGTTCTTACATCTCTCCACATCTCCTATTTTAATGCTCATCACCCTCAAACTTTGACTTTACATATCATACATGACCAACTCTTTCTAGATTCCTTTGCAACCACATTTTTCTGCTCGTGGGTGCTAACGTCTTTCCTAGAGCAGAGGTCAGTCCTCTGCCTAGTTGAGTGGTTTCATTGGAACACAACGCATCCACTCCCTGATATGTTGCTTATTTCTACTTTCTCACTACAATGGTAGAGTTGAGTATATGCGATAGACACCATATGGCTTTAAAGCCCAAAATATTTTGTATCTGGCCCAAAAAGTCTGTAACTCCTAAGTTAGAATGTATTTTTGTTCTTTCAATTCTCTAATCTCTGCTTATGTTCCAGTTTCATATATGCATTAGTTTTACAGGAAGTAGAAGATAATATTCATGCTGAATGCTGAAATTAGATTATTCCTCTTTTCTAAGCCTCTCTTGAATAACCACTACATAGGCAGGCACCTATGCTACTGAAATTTCCTTTTTATTTGCCTGTTTTCTTCCCCATACTCAACTTTCAAAAGAGACCCTTTTCCAATGTCGGAGGGTATAGTTTAGTTCTAGGACTACCTTTTCTCTGTCAACTTCTAATATCCAGTTTTCTTCTCTCTCTCTATATATAGCTATGTTAGTCCATTTTTCATCTCTCATCAAAAATGCACAAAAACCAGTTGGAGATGGAAAAGTTTGTTTTGGCTCACAGTTTCAGAGATTTAGTTCATGTGGTCAACTCCATTGCTCTGCATCCAAGGTGAGTCAGAACATCATGGCAGAAGGCAATGGTGGAAGAGCACTGCTCATGATGAAGCAGAGAGAAAAAAGGTAGAAATATACACAAGGAAGATGAACATGAACACTTTCAGGGTGTTCCCCAGTGACCCATCCCCTTTAGGTAACAGCATTCAGTTACCACCCAGTTAATCCATCCAAACTAAGATGGACCAGTTAGAGTACAGGTCTCATAATGTAATCATTTACCTCTGAATATTCCTGCATTGACACAGAAGCGTTTTGGGAACACTGTACTAAAGTATCATCAACTTGTCTTTATCCTAGTTCTTTGTTCCTGCATCAAGAGAAAAAAAAGTGTACTACTACTACTAATAATAATATATCCATCATAAATATCTAACTCAAATGTCATTTACTATAAATTCAATACTCATTTAATTAGAACATTATTATAATATAGGAATATATTTTGAGTACATTCATTGACAATGTAATTTGAATGTAATAACTGAACACATTAGTAATGTGTTCAGGAAAAAATGAATGTAAAGAGTCAATTTAGGAAAATATGTTTTTGAAACTTTTATGTGTATATATATATATATATATATCTTCAACAGAGAAAGCATTTATAAACAATAATACATCCACAAGAATTCTGGGGTCTTTTCTTGAAGAACAGTCATGAAGACCTTCAAGTTCCTCTAATTCCTTCTTCTTGAAACCTGTTAATAATTCAGGATTTGGATGTATTCTGTTCTCCTTTTCAAGCCCATTTTTACCACTTCTCATTCTGTAAATGTTGGCTCCTTTCACCCTCAAATATTTCCATCAAAGAAGAAGAAGCCAGGTTGTGGTCATACTTAGTGTCAGCAAACATGTAACACCTTACAGCTGTCCTCTGAATCCTGCCCCCACACCTCCAAAGTCTGGCTACATTGGTTTTTTCCACAATTTAGCAAACTTCCTGCCAGAGATTAAGATTTATTTTCTCCTATATATGGACACTTCCGTATCTAATGCTGAGTATCTAAAAGAGTGCCCTCTTGCTTAGCTCAGGTGTGGGAAAGGGAACATCTCAGAAGTCCCCAGGTATGATTCTCCATTCATTCTTCTCTGCTATCTACATAGATGGAGGAAAATAGTCAGGAAGCTGAAATTATATTTTCAGGGTGACAGCTGGTATGATAATCTTTTAATTAGTTCTCAAAAGTGTTTCTGAGTAGTCCTTATAATACTTTCTCAGTTCCGACTTTGAAACGTGGAGTATTAAAGGTCTCTTTTTATTTATCCTTGAGTCCTAGTTGCAAAATCCAGAGCACTTAGAAAAGATCAATTCAAGAGTGCATCTCATAAGTATGGTTAGATGATTGAGAAGGGGGCATCAACTCACAGAGGTAATCATAATAAGATACTTGGAGACAAAATGACAAGGCATGCTAAATAACACCAATGCTAGAATTTTGGAATGTGAAGGCAATAAAAAAGGAAGAAGGTGAAGAGAGAAAGATTGTTCAGGAAAACAAGGAGGGGGTGTCTTATATTACATATTTAAACTTTTGGGTCTAGTCAAGAAATTTTATTTATTAAAGCCTACTCTGATGTACATATGAGAGAAATTTTCAGAAAATAAATCTTATACTATTTTTTAAGCAATTCTACTAACATCAAGTCCTTTATCTTTCTCCAAGGGAATAAAGAACGTCACTTATGTGAAAGGTAAAAATTGTGTGTACATGTGGGTGTAATTAACTGTCTACAAATATTATCCACATGCTTTTTATATACTTTAAATGTTAGCATCAGAATTTGATAAAAGTATGAAAGACAGTTCAGTTTTCAACTCTTGGGGCTAACTCCTGAGAACTAGTTGAAGTGAATATAAATGAGAAAAATTTTAAAGATGGCTTAACATTGACTATTAGGCAGACTACCTGGACATCTATTTTCACACACACACACACACACACACACACACACACACACACTGAAAGAATGCTGGGTATTATTGAAACTATAAATTATCCTGAGTTACTCACCTACTTAAAGAATATGAACTTTGTGGGGTTTTAAATGGATATTAAAGGAAGTCTCATTATGCAAAGAGCAGATTTTTATAACTCTGGAAAGAAAATGCCAAATAGTCTAAAAATCTGGAAGGATGGTTGAATAACATTATCAGTTTCCAAAGATAAAATAGGAAATTCTAAGAATAAAAGTGTTGTCCATTTTTATTCTACATTTTCCAGTAAAAATATCCAATCTCTCAACTGATGACAAAAAGTAGGGGCTGGGAAGTACAAACTTATTACATAATTAAAGGACATTACATTGTCAAAGCTAGGAATGCATATTCAAAGGAAATGTACAAATATGTATAAGCATGCAATAAAATATCCAAATAAGGCTCAAAATTTGAAATCTGATTAAATATAGACTAGTTATTAATATGATTCTTTTTTAAATCATACATGTTCTCAAATGAGCAGAAACTTTTTTATCATTTGTGGTCTTCTAAAACTTTCTATGTATTCCTAAAGAATAAATATTGTATAAGCATAAATATTTTAAGTATTGTATTAAAAAATAAAGACTTTATGTGGCTCAATGGTACATGCACACAAGATGCAATATAATCCATTGGCAAGATAATTATCAGGGATCAATTCTTATTTTATAATTTAAAATGAGCAGCTTGGTAAAAAGTAAGGAATTTTAATGTACAGGGATGTTTTTCAAGAAAAGTGAGTCTAAATATGTGTTCCAATAACATCATCTACTCTGATGGAATCAATTTTAGTTTTTGATATCCGTAGGAAAATCTTTTGTCCTTTATGAGGAAAAAATTTAGTCAAAGACTACATAGTATAAAAATTATCTTCAGAAATATCTACATAGAAAGCTAGCCTTCATAGGATTATGCTACGTGTTATGGTTTGGATGTGAAATGTCCCCCAAGAGCTCACGTGTGAGATGATGCAAGAAGGTTCAGAGGAGAAATGATTGGGTTGTGAGAGTTTTAACCTAATTGATGAATTAATCCCTGATAGAATTAACTAAGTGGTAACTGGGGGCAGGTGGGGTGTGGCTAGAAGAAGTAGCTCATTGGGACCATGGCTATGGGTATATTTTATATCTGCAGAGTGGAGTCTCTCTTTCTCTCTACTTCCTCATAAACATGGTGTGAGCTGCTTCCCTCTGTCGCCCTCTCCCACCATGATGTTCAGCCTTACCTTGAGCCCCAAGGAATGGAACCAGCCTTCTATGGACTAAGACCTCTGAAACTGTGAGCCCCTGAATAAACCTTTTCTCCTCTAAAATTGTTCTGTTCAGATCTTTTAGTCACAGCAGTGAAATAGCTGACTAAAACATTATAAAAGTGTGATTTTCTGGATTTTGTATCTGAGTGTAAGATCATTTCTCAGCAAAAAAGAACAAGCCTGAATATTCAAGGTAAGAGAGGAGTACTACCTTTTTTAAAAATTTAAAAAAAGAGGAAAGACCCATATCTAGTGTATCACCTGGAAGTCATATTTGTAGATATCATGATCCCTAGTGACGGCACTCATCATTTAAGTTTGCTAATGCCTCTGCTTCTACTTTAGGTTTGTAATAGGTCTATATAATAACCATTTTCAAAATTTGGATATTGAAATAACTTTACAAGTTGAAAGAAAACATAGTCTCTAATTATCAAAAATTGCAAATCTTCATTGTGTCCTGTGAGTCTCTGCTAATTTTTAGGTCTTTGTTAGCTCTAAGTTTATTCCTATGATACTTTTCACAAAACCACTTCATACAGCAATCTGCATATGTAAGAAAGAAAAAAGGTTAAAATTATGATAAGCTATATATCTAATACCTTTAATTGTCCATTCTTTAGTGGCCTCCTGAATTCCTGTATTTTCCAATTCAGTGTGTACCCTAAGTTCACATGATAATGTTTTCATTGGGTTATGCTCCACAAAGTTTCTCATTCCATTTAATATTAGTTATGATCTAACATAATTACCTGTAATGAATTATCTAGGATGTTGATGTAGAATTATTTTATAGTTTATCATCTTGGGATAACCAAAATAAGAACAAAAGAAAGGAGGCATGTTCAAGACATGAACATCCCAAATGAATGCAAAAGTGGAGAAAGAATCCATAGTACCACTGTCTTATGGGGAAAACAGATACATAACAGATCATTAAAAAAATATAACTGAGATTTATATAGTGTTGTGAGTTTCAAATGATATTGTTTAGACTTGAGAAGCTAAATACTATGACTGCTAAATTGGTCCAAAAGAATGAAGTAGGACAGTTATCTGTTATGACACTGGGGAGAAGAGGTGTTTCAAGTTAAGAAAATTACAGGAAAATATTAGTGCACTGAAAGTGTTCTGTGAATTAAAAGCAGTGACAGAAGTATAAATTCTAGAGACAGGAGATAAGGGTACAGTGTGGGGTTGTGAAAATTCCTTTCAACTAACTTGGTTTTGTACACTGAAGGAAGGATATGGATTAGAATGTAGCAGTATGTTTAATGTGAAGAGTTGTGGAAAGTTGTCAAAATATAATCTAGAATTTGCACCTTGGGTGGCTGGGTGGATCATAAGAGAATCAGAAGATACAGAAATACAGGAAGAGTAATGCTCAGGTAGTTTATCAGACAGAGTTTTAGGGCTATAAGCAATGGAAGACAATCCTGGCTGTATTATGTAGAAAGGGAATGTGCAGCAAAATCTAATAATAAGCAGCTTCTAATATGTTCCCTGATGATTTGTGTACCCTGAGAGTTTACAGTCTTTTATATTCTTCTACATCTATGTATGGGCTGAATTTATTGACTCACTAGCATAAGGAATGGTCTACCACCTCAGAAGCTAGGTTATAAAGGCTGATTTTAACCATGATTCATTCATTCTCCTCTCCTCTCCCCTCCTCTTATCTCTTATTCTCTCTCACCACCTCCCACCCTACCCCACCTTTGGGATCATTGACCCTGGTGAAAATCTATCACCATGTGGTGAGAAATCCCTGTGGAGAAGAACACACAAGAGCTTGGAAACCTATTCTGAGACCTGCCAACAGTGATGCAGTTGAACATGAAATTGAGTTCACCTACCCTAGTCATTCTGGCAATGTATGTAGTCCCACCAACATCATGACCACAGTCTCATTAGAAACCTTCAACCAAAGGCACCCAAATAAGATACTCCCAGATCCTTTATGCATAGAACTATAGGATACAATGAACGATTGTCATTTAAAGCACTTCATTTTGAGGTAATGTGTTACACAGCTGCAAATAGTTAATACAAGATCACCAGGGAAATCAGGTTGAGTAAGACAAACCTTTAACTGAAGGAAGAATGCTATGAAATACCAACATTACAAAGAAATATTGAAAAAATGAACATTTTAAAGAAAAATGTAAGCTCATGAAGATTAATAAGAAATAATAATGAGAGATATTTTAGGAAAATTAGCAGAAATCTGGATATCAAAGTCAAGAGAGAAGATATCAAAGGGGAAATGATATGGAGTGTCAAATATATTATAATACTTCAGCACAATAAGAAATAGTAAATTGACCTTCAGATTATAAGTCAGTGGTGATAGATTCATTTTCCTAAAATAATACCAATATCAAAATCCTCTTCATAAAAATTGGTGGCTCTCTTATATGCTCAAATTCAAGTTCAAAGTTTGAAGCATCTTTTTCAAGATTGCTATATAATCTCTTTCTTTACTTCAGAACCTATAAATACAATTTACCACTTATGCAAGATTATATTCCCTTGAAGACAGAGACTGTATTCTACTTTTCTATCTACTGTAATATCTGCCCTATGACGAAGAATACGTTATCAATGAATCAGTTTTAGATAAAATGTGATTATGTTGTCCACTCTTTCTGTATCTGTTTGTCAATTTCAGATAAAACAATAAAACAAATTGCTATAATACTCTATGTTCACTCTTTTTTCCCTTTGTCTTCTAATTAGCAAAGGGAACAGAGACTAGCCACTGAGTTAAGATGTTCATAGTTAAGTTGTTTGACACCTCATTTTTTCATTATTGAAAACAAATTTTAAAAAAACTAAATGCCAATGTATGGTTTATGATATGGTTTCAATGTGAGGTGTCCCCCAAAAGCTCACACGTGAGACAATGTAGGAAGGTTCAGAGGAGAAATAATTGGGATGCAAGAGTCTTAACTCAATCAGTGAATTAATCCCAGTGGGATTAATTGAAGTGATAGGGTGTGGCTGGAGGAGATTGGAATTCAGGTGTGCCTTTGGGGTATATATATTTTGTATCTGGAGAATGGAGACTCTCTCTCTCTCTCTCTCTCTGCTTCCTGATCACCGTGATGTGAGCTCTGATCACCTTGATGTGAGCTGCTTCCCTCCACCACCCTCTCCTGCCATGATGTTCAGTCTCACCTTGAGCCCCAAGGAATGGAGCCGACCTTCTGTGGACCAAGACCTCTGAAACCGTGAGCCTTCAAATAAACTTCTCCAGTTGTACTGGTCAGTTCATTTAGTCTCAGCAGCGAAAAAGTTGACTAAAACAGTTTATTCTCTAATTTTTCTTAAATAAAACCTGTACTTTCATTGAAAAGCACAATTATTTCTACAAGTACCATTGACAAATGCATTCAAAAACAAACTTCAATCCTCAAAGAAATAGGAAAAAGTAGGCCTGAAGTAGAAGTGCAGAAGTCCCACGGGCGAATTATGACATGACTTATTTATTTCCTCTATAAAAAGTGCTACATTATATATTCCTTACTGAGGATCACTTGTCACCACACTCCCTTTCAACAGTGCATGTGTGTTGATATGTGTTTATGCATCATTGTTGCAATAGATGCAGTCTTTCCATGATTTAGACTTCTATTTTAGCAGTATTTGGAAATCCATCTGACAGGAAAACATGTGTCCTGGAAGAATTATGTATTTATTTATTTAAAACTATCATCATCAAACAACAAAATCTTCTTCAGGGAAACCTGGTTTCCACAGGGCATTAACCTTGTGCAAGGTGTTTTGTTGCATGGTAAATTTTGTCCCTTTGCTGAAATGAACTGCTATTGAAATACCATTTTCATGATTCTCAATTTTTCAAATTTATGCAGGTGCTGTACTGCATGAGAATATCTGTATTTAGTATGCAAACTGGAATTGGCAAAAGACGATGGCTGCTTTCCCGCTAACTTTAAATAAGTCATGTCACAAATTGTATGTACGATTTATAAAATATTAACATCAAGTGACATTGAAACAAATCAGTATTACTATTGACCTGGTGAAAGATATTCTAGATATATTCCAAACTAAATAAAACAAATACTAAAAATGTTAACTTTTAAAACCAGGTTTATGAAATATTTCTACCAATTTTCTGTGATTATTAGGAAAGTGGCCCCAGAATCTTGTTTACCCCATGAGGTCTTCTAATACTTTTTTCCTTGTCACTGTGGAATAGCAAATCTCCAGACATGGCAAAATACATAAAAAGAGGAAAAGTATAGATAATGAATACAATACAATTTTATTTCAGGTTTACTTCTTCCTTTTTCTTTGTTTCAGAATTGAAACTTATTGAACACATCCATTGCCAAATTCAAATGTAGTGACGATTATGATAAAACAGGAATGTGAAAAATAGTTACCTAAATTACACAATTTATTGTCATTTTGAATCTTTTAACCAGAGAAAATGATCCCATTTTAGCACCAACACATACACATATATACACAGAAAGACAAACAGAAAAAGAGAGACTATAACAATTTGTTGTCTACTAGCAATTTATGAATCATTAGTGGAAATGGTTTAGCTTGAATTGTCTAAAATTTGGATACTTTGTAGAATTGGAAAAAACGTGATAAGTAAAAAACAACAAACTATGGACTATATACACAGATTCTTGACCTGGGCTTCTGTATCTCCCATTCCCTCAAATGCACACACACAAGCACATATACATACATACATATACACACCAATACAGGCATAGAATTTTTCTCAACAAACATTCAAAGGAAATTGCTGAAATCAGTAATTTTTATTAAAAAAAAATAAAAGAGATTGGCAGAAAAACTTAACAGGCAACACTAGACATCAAATAAATAAAGTATATCTAGCTCAGTAAAGATTTAAAATGTTTTTATTTTGTTTTCTTGAGAAGAAGTTGTTTATATTATGTAGCTGGCCCACAAGTTTAAATTTGCATACATATAATCTGAGTCTTCAAAGTAATTGATGTTATACCTTGCAATTCCTATTTTCACAATTTGTTTTTAAGATTCAGGTTAAAACATCAGCTCAAAGAAACTATTTTCAAGGGAAAAACAAAAATTATTTTAGAGGACATAATACCCCAATTGCCCAGTAACTGACAAGAGCATCTTCCCCTTCAGCTTGGTAACTACTGGAAAGATGACAAAGAAAGAGTCTCACAGACTTCCTGTCACTCTTAGGCTTGATTTGATTGAACAGTTATTTAAATCTCCATAGATACATTTGGAAGTATTTTAAAGAAATTATCCTTGAACTTTGAATCTTTTAGTCTGCAAGAACTTATCCTTCATAATCTATGTACAGATATGTGTGCATTACACATGTGTGTAAATATCTGCATTATATCTATACAGGGAACAATGAAGCTGCCTCAATGCAAATAAATACACATACTTCAGTACATGCTTTTATTCAAGGATTTTCACATGCTAAAGTGGTATGGAATTTTCTTTAAAATATTCTATTTAGACACTGGACGTAATATGAGAAGCTGGTGAAATATCTCCTATATTCAGTTAAGTCAGTCATGTATATTCTTATTAATAATGGGAAATTTAATATCTATGACAGGCTAATAGGTAAATGTGTAATTTCTATAAAAGTATCTTTTACTTGCCTGTGTATTTCTTATTCTTTTTACTATATATAAAGAATATGAAATAAAAACTTAAGATTATAGTTTGTTAGATGATGGAAAGTGTTTTGGCTTGAAAGTTTTAAAGTTGAGAAAGTAAATATTATGAATAGTATTCTGAATAGTATTTTGACTATATTTTGAATAGTATTTTGAATACTTTGATTAGTAGTTTATCTTTGACTATGTCCTCTGCCATAGTATTGGTATAGAAGAATGTCCAAGATATATCCCTCCTTTCAAAACATTAAGAATTTCTTTATGCTCCCTGTGTTCCAGTTCTTCCCTCCTAAGCATATTTTACTTACATATCAACATCTTTACTTTGTTTTCTGGAGAAATACACATGCATATTCATGCAGATGACATTATTCCTTTAAGTATGGTAGACTGGGTCAAGTTGTCAATGTCAATACTTCCAGAGTAATCATTTACATCTATATTTTCTGTAGTGAAAGGTAATACATTTGTAAGAATAAGAAAATGCTTATAACCCAATGTGTCTTTTTCTGATTGAGAGCTTAAACATAGTTTGTTTCGGGAATTGATTTATCCATAAATGCTTGTATTCACTTCAGAAACTTCTGTAGATTATCTTAAATGTGTCACACACTCTACTATGGATTCAAAATCAAAGAAAGTGTCTAAAGTAAACATTTATCTGAACAAGTAAAAAACAAAGAGAAAAGGGCTACAGAAAATAATGAAAAACAAAACGTAGTGTATGTAAACTCTACACATGATTATAAGAAAATTTCTATGAGAAGAAACAAGGATTGTTAAGGGGTACATGCTATAGGAATCTAGTGCTGAGAGACAAGAGATGTTGCTAAACATACAACCCAGGATGACCCCCAAGAGGGAAGGGTTGCTTAATACAAAATGTAAATAGGATCAGTACTGAGAAATTATATAAATTATAGCTGATGTTCAAAAGGAAAACAGTAGCATGTTCTGTGATAATATCACATACTAAAATGAAGATGTATGACTATATTAGGGACAAAAATTAAGAAAGACATATTGCAAGTATAGATCTATAAGCTTCTTACATTAAAGGTGAAATGAAGTATCATTTGAAGAAAGACAGCAATATATTAAAAATGATATTGTAAACACTAAAGTATCTAATAATTTTTGACAAAAGTGTGTATGTGTACACAAATAATAAAGAAATAATGGAGATAAAATTGAATTAGAAACATAAACAGAGAAGTAATATACAACTGATCTTTTTTTAATGGACATGAAGAAAACAAATAGAAATTAGTAAGGCAGTGGATTTTAATTCAACAGTATCAAAAATTTTATTAAATTTAAATGGCCTAACAATTGAAAGAGGTCAGATAAATCCACTATATAAAACAAATACATGACTAAAAACAAATAAATACCATGCAAATATTAACAAAAGAAGACTAAAGAGAAAATTGATATTGATATCAACTGACAAATTTGATATCAGAACAAAGAATGTTAGACAGATATACTGTGGTACATGCTAATAATCTCAGCTACTCAAGAGGGCAAGGCATAGGATACCAACTTTGAGACTTGCATAGTCAACTAAATGAGAATTTACCTGAGAAAAGGGCTGGGCTATAGTTTCATGATGAAGCACTATGGGCTGTATTTTAATGATAGAGCACTAGCCTGGCATAGGCAAGGCTTGGGTTTGATTCCTAGCAACACACACACACACACACACACACAAAACAACAAAAATAAATAAATAAATAAATAAATAAATAAATAAATAAACAAATATGAGATAAATAATATTCTGATCAATAAAATACAGATATTACATAAAGAGGTCATTGAACAATTCAGACAAGAAAAAAATTAACTTTGTAGTTGACAAAAAACCTTTACATTAACTCAGAATTAAAATTAGAATAAGGAAAATGTACATTTATACTTTGAAACTTAAAACTCCTTCCTCAGTAAATGATGTAGCAATACTCAGAAAATCAGTTAGCAGTAGAACAAATCTAACATGTTTCCTATGTACACATATAAAAAAACCCAAGTGAATCCCACTAATGTGCCCACCCACGAGAATGGGCTCCTAATTAGAATATGATATATCCCATGCTTGCATAATTTTATCAAAATCGATCCTAGTGTCATATATAACTAAGAAGAAGCAATTAAATTAAATTAAATTAAAAGAGAGGACCTGAACAATACTCTCAACCACCTTGACCTAATTAAATTTTTTACCACTTTCATCATTAAACATCAGAGTATATATTACTTTTTTAATTCACAAATAATATTCACCAAGATTGCTGAGGTTATTTATATAAACAAAACAAACCTTGAAATTTGAGGACAAAATTACAGCTTGTGGTGTTTTAATTATAACAAAATTAAACTAGAAATCGATCACAGCAAGATCCGAAAAAATTCCCCATAATGTAGAAATTAAGCAATTTTAAAAATTTCTTTTCCAGAAAGACACCAGAGACATTAAAATAAAACAAAAAACTTTTCTTTGAATGGAATGAAAACAGTGTATCAAGCACTTTAGCAAATTAGTGCTTAGAAAAAATTTTATAACACCAAATATCTATAGTAGAAAAAGAAAGTGATCCCAAAGAAAGGCATTAATTGTCCACCTTAAGAAACTTAAAAAGAAGACAAAATAAGAAAAGTAGAAATAAATAATAAAGATGAGAGAAGAAATAAATTAACTTTGCAGAAGAAAACTAACAGAGGATGAACCCAAAATCTGTTTGATAGGATCAGAAAAATAAAAATCCTCTAAGCCAAAGGAAAAAAGAAAAGAATACACAAGTTACCAACGTCAGAAATTAAAGAGTGGTTAATACTACAGATCATAAGACATTAAAAAGATAACAATAGACTATCAGAAAAAATTAATGCCTTCATATTTGACAACTTAGTTGGAATGGCAAATTAATCAAATTCATCAAAAGGAACAAACTCTAAAGATCAGTAAAAAAGAAATAAGTATGCTAATAATGAAATGGAACAGAAGCAAAGTAATGCCATTTTGTTCTGACCTGACTCCATTGTATGCTTGCTTAAAATGTTTTATTTTCAGCTTCCTGGAGGCTGTATCTATGTTGACAGTATATTAGGACCTTCTTCTGTCCCTGACTATGGCCCTAATGTATAACAAAACAGCTCTGAAATGTACAATCAAAATAATTCTCTCATGTAATCAAAATGTCTGTCTCAACAGGGTCTTTCTGGCCTACAGGTGCCTCAGTTGTTCTTGCAGCTTTGGTGATTTTTGGCTTTATAAATTGTACTTACAAAATTCAGGTGCTGGGAGTTCTTCAAAACATTAGACTATTCCCAGCCACTTGCCTGACATGCTGATTAAAGAACTTTTTTTTTTTTTCCTTTCAGTTTGGCTCAATATGCATGGTGGTTTATAATTCCCATGCACTCCATAACACTGCTAAGTTTACTAAAGAGATTTAGTTAATCATTAAAATATTTTGGACAAAGAAAATCCAGACTCAAATGATGTCTCTACCATGTCATAGCAAAATTTGAAGAAGAAATAATATAAATTCTATAAAAAGGCTTCCAGAAAAAGAAAGTGAGGAACAAAATTTAATTTGCTTTATGAAGCTACAATTACCTAACACAAAGCCTAGGGTTTGTATCAAAAACATTTAATTATCATTATTTGTAATGGCATAAGACTAAACTCCTCCCTGCAAAGATCAGGAGCAGAGCCAAAAGTCTATTCTTACCACTTCCATTAGCAGTTAGGCAGTACACAACTGATGAGAGAATCAAGGAATATCCGAACATGACATTTGTGAACCGGAAGATTCAATATTATAATGGTGGCAGTTCTCCCACTAATTATCTACAGATTCAATGCAAACACAATAAAAATTACAATATATGCTTTTATTTATGCATTTTTTTGTATTTAGAAATCAATAAACCGACTTTAAATTCTATCTGAAAAAGGGAAGAAATTAGAATAATCAAAAATAGTTTGAAAAAAATATACCAGTAATAATCTCTTTAAATGACATTTTAATAAAATAAAATGATAAGCCACCAATTTGAGGAAAATTTTAGCAAAACATTTTGTCATGGGTCTGTACACAATATATGTAAAATAGACTCAAAAATAATAAGATGCAAAATTATTAATGAACCAATGATTTGAACAGATAAAGAAGATAAATGAGTGTCAAATTAGTTGATGAAAAGATGCTCAACACCCTAAACATATCAACAATTACAATATGACATCACTACGCATCCAAGTTTCCAAAGATTTTCTCTTGTTTTCTCTAGCAAATGTTACAGTGTTACCTTTTATATTTAAGGGTATGATCTATTTTGAATTGTTTTATATAATTAGAAATATGGGTCCATGTTTGTTTCTTTCTTTCTTTGTTTTTGGTGCATGGATGTGATTTTCTCCCAGCATCATCTGTTGAACAAACTATTGTGCCTCCATTTGAATCACCTTTGCACGTTTGTTGAAAATCAATTTATTATACATGCCTGCCCTATTTCTAGAATCTCTATTCTTTTCCATTGATTTAATGTTCAATCTTTTCATCAGTACGATGATGTATCAATTATTGCTGCTTCACAGTAAGTACTGGTATCAAGTAATGTGAGTCCTTTAACTTTAGCATAATATTTGCTTTAATTTTTTACATTTTTGTTCATATGCTAAAATACAAAAGGGCAAAGGTAAATACTGTACTCAGATCACTTTAAAATCCTTAAAATTAAAAATTAATAAAATATAAAATGAATACATTAAAATACATGTATAAAATACTTTCAAATTTGCATGATATACTCTTATGAGGGCCTCATTATTAAAGATATTACATTGTATAAGGAGGAGTTTAATGGTTGTAATTGCAATATAATAATGCCTGTAAAATTGAACAAATATACCATATCTCTAAAGGGATAGGGAAAGGAAAATATGTATCACTTCCATACATGTGTATTTAGCAAAGTACTTCAAATACTTTGGTGATTTGTCATTCTCATTGACTATGGAAAAAATGTAAAATTTCAAACCAAAGCTGGAAATAGCAGGTGTGAAGGTTTTTCCCCATCTGTATTCACTACATCCTGTTCTGTACATGAAGCTCCTGAAACAAAACATAAGATTAAGAACCTCTGTTTAGCAGAAACACACATTGCTTCAAATGCCACTAACATGTAATAGTAGTTTGTTGTTAAAAAAATCATGCAACAAAAATTGATATCATGTAAGTATACACACACATACATATTTACATATATAGACACATATCTAGATCCATAGAAATTTTTTAAAAAGAAGCAAAGTGAAATTGAAAGCAAATGGAAATAAAATTTATCAGAAATTTTCTTATCAGGAATGAAGACTTTCTTCCTTTACAAAATAGGATTTGCTTTGAAAATGGGTATCTTGGGATCCTCAGCTATTTCACAGAAAAAAAGATCTGAAACAGTCTGGTGCTTAGGTTCCCAGAGTTGGCTGCAGAACAGTTCTCTTGAAAGCTTCTGATAGAATCCAGAGATAAAGAGCCAAAGGTAACAGGGAGGTCTGCCAGAAGAGTCTATAGAATTGCAAGTACTTGCAGAGAAGTGCCCCTAAGGTAATTGATAAAAACTGGAGGTAATGTCCACAGAGATAGGAAACTACCAAACATAAGAGAGTGAAATAATTCTGCTGGGAAATACTGAGCTAATCCATCAATTTTATTGAATTTTATTTTTTTAGTCCCTTTCTATCTCACAGTCCTTCAATAAAATCTGTATTTTGACAATCTAGAAAGGTTTACACAAACAGCCAGTAATGGAAAAATATAATAACCCTGAATTCACTTTCTAGGAAAAGTGTACTTGCTATAAAAGAAGTCTAAGGCTAACAATTTTTATCATATTTATGATAACCGTAAGTAAGCATAATTTACAAAAACATTGTGAAAATTTAACTAGTTTGGTAAGTTGAATAGAACTCTGGATTTTAGTGGAGAAAAAACAGTACAGCTTACACTAAACAGCTAAAATTTGTTTTTCATTCTCACTCAAAAAAGTGGCTCAATACAATAGAATAAGTCTTGTTTTCATAAACATTTGAACATTAAATCCATGTATTACGTAAAGTGGCATATAGAACTGGGTGGAGAGGAACTAATATTTCTTGATCACTAATGTTTACTATACATTTTACTTGGTATAAATGTGCCCTGAGCTTAAAGATCATAATAAAGATGCAGCAGCAGTTCACTTCCAATTTTCTTAGACCATTGGACATCACCCACCAAAAATAAAAACCACAGTCTATTAATTTCCAGAAGTTTTGGGAGTCCCCAAGGCAGGAGGGTCATAGAAAGCTTACTACCTCCTGGTCAATGTGGTGGTCCTAATTGTTCTCTTGCCATGCCATTGACTTTTTGTCTGGTTGCTTCTCTTCTACGGCAATCCTCCTGCAGCAGTTTTCTCTGTGACAGCTGCTTTTCTTGAGCAGACTCTGTAGAGTTACTATACTGAACTCGATCTTTGACAATCTTGAGGAAATTAATCCCTTGGCAGCCACTTTTTGGAGCACAACATCATCTTTGTCTGCCTCTGTATCCTCGAGTTTCACTTCTCTCTTTCTCTCAAAAGAAAATAGATTCCCTTTATCGTGCCTGATTCTTGTAGAAAAAAAAAAGGCAGAATTTCTTGGCTGTCTAGTGATACAGTTCCTACCACACTGTAATACAGTTTTAACAGATCTTAGCACAAGATGTGGCCAGAGATGAGAATGTTGACAGCTTCCAGAACAACTTTACATTGTATACAAATGTCAGCTACATTATAGCCTGTGAGCTATGCTATATGTCCCACCACACCAGCCTCTTTTCTCACTAACAAGCATGTTTTGTTTTTCTCAAGCACTTCATTGTCTTTTCCTGTAATCTGCATTTTGTGGACTTTGGTTCCCACCAAGATGGATTTTGAATATTTCTTTGCTATGTCTAATGGGGATTTATAACAATTAGACACAAACTTAAAAGAATGTTACACACTAGATAATAAGTAAGGCATCTGTGATTGCCCAGAAACACATCTGATGATCCTTAGCAAGCTAACTAATCACATGGACCATCTTAAACAGTGATGCCAGTTTCAGATAAAGGCCAGAAAGCTCAGCCTATTAGACCAACACTGATACATCCATCCTTCCACTATTTCCCAGTGTGGTTTAGAATTCCTATCTTATACTTTTTAATTTAAAAAAATCAAATAAAAATTGGTAAGTTTGGATAAAAACAAGCTACATCTAAATACTAAGATAGAGATATCATTATTCAATATAGCATTGGGGTTATCATAAAAAGTAATTGACTCCATAAAATAATATAGTACAGAAAAGCCATTTTTAGTGTGGCCCCAGGACATGGACTACCATTATCAAATGAACTTAGGTCTAAGAATCTTTCTTCCAGGGTGGAAATCAGCACAGAACCTCTTATTTTTGCAACATCAGAAGGCAATATAACCTTCCTTTTTCCTCACAGTTCTTAATCATACTGCTAACACTATTTCTAATTGTTGTGGAAGGCAACATCTGACTATGTACTAGCTGACTGTGTGATTGGAGGTAAAGTATTTAACATACCTCTCTTCACTTTCTTCTCTGAAAAGGGGAATAATAGTGGCACATAATTGCACTGGTTTGGACAGTAAATGAGATTTAAATGAGATATTACCAACATATGTAATAGCAACTGGCACTCAGCAGACACTCAACAAATAACAGCTATTTTAAATTTAAAAAAATACAAAATATAAATTACAATAGAAGATTTTTTAAATTTTTTTTAAATTTTTACAAACTTCATTTTGATTCATTGCACACAAATGGGGTACAACTTTTCATTTCTATGATTGTGCATGATGTAGGTTCATACCATTCGTGTGATCATACATGAATGTCTGTCTCATTCCACTATTTTTCATAGGGATTGAGGAGTATGTGTTTTAATGTTCCATTTCTGTATCCCAAACATTTTTAATAAATTATTGTAGAAAAATTATCATATAGTTAATTTAAGTGGATTGGATACTATTTTTAATACTTAATATAAAGTATAGAAGATGTTCAAAAATAAATTCAAATTTGCCTATGAGGGGGCAAGTTAAATTGACTGGAAAAAATCTGCCAAATTACAGGAAAAGAATTCAAGTACACTTGCTATTGGCAGTACTGAGTTTAAAGTTCTACCAATAGACAAAGCTGTTTATTCTTTTTCAGTTATATTCAGCTGCATGGTTATAGCTATGAGAGAAAATAGAATCTAACCAGGCTCGGCCTTTTACTAGAAGGATGCCAAGAATGGAGAGAGCAGATGTTTTAGTTAAGAGAAGGTAGGAGAGTGCTGGCAGTGTAAGTTTGTGGTAGAACCATTGCCTAGAATGTACAAGAAAGATTTTAGGTTCCAAATCCAGCACTGCAAAAAATGAAGACAAAAAAGAAAGAAGATAGGTTATATGGCAGAAAAGAAATAATACTCACTAAATTTAAACAATCCAAGAGAATTTCTTGCTTATTCTTCATGCACCTTTTGGTGACAAGGGATAGAAGACTGCAAGTTTTAATCAGACCTTGGAAGGTCTGAACTTGAAATTTCAAGCTCCAAATTCAAGGCATACTTGAATCATTTCTACTCACAACTCATCAGTAAGAGAAAGGCACATGGCTATGCACTAACAAAAAGACCAGGAAATAAATTCCTATTTGATTAGGAAGCAATCAGAATATTTGCCCTGATAATTGAAGCTTGCTGCACCTTAGAAGTGGAAATATCATTTGTGTGTGTACTAATATCCATTAGAGGTATGGATTATCCAAGTTGGAAGGTGTTTCAGTGAATTAAGATTCAAAATCTTAAAGAAATAAAGGGTAGATGACCAGGAAATCTATAAATAAGTGTGAAAAACAAGAAGAGTAGGATATAAGATATGATTAGAATAGTATTAAGGCAGTGATGGGAAAAGGGAAAATCGAGTAGGTAGAATAATGACAGTCTGAGGAAATGTGAACAAGAAAAATAATTGTCCACTTTGGGGTTCAGTTTTCCAAGGGCTACAACACATATGTGAATGCGCACGTGCGTGCAAGCGCGCACACACACACACACACACATCTCAGGTGAAAGATATCATTTGGAGCAAAAGAGTGAAAACTGTGTGGGACAACTCAGAAGAGTTTTTAGTGATAAAGTCTCATGTGATTCACAGAACATTTTGGAAGGATTTCAGAAGCTGGTGTGAAAAGCAGGTGAAGTAAGTAAGCAATATACAGATTCACGTAAAGATTTGTTTTAGGGAAAGAAGCATGACCTGACTTTCTCAGGAGACTTATGACAATTGGTACACAAAGACAAAGGGCATGAGATGAGCCTTCATGCTCCCTAAGGCTGCTTATTGTGGTGGCTGTATGGGAAGAAGACAGGGGTTCATGCCAAGACCATAGAGAACACATCATCAAATCAGAACCATCTTCACTTAAAATGTTGCAGAAGTCAAAGCAGGGAAGTAGTTTTAGCATAGTACTAACAACTGTTTAAAAAATTTCTGCTATGGCAGCAACAAATTCAAACAATACAATCTCAGAATGCATTTAGTGTACTTCCCAATTTACTAGAAAATGTGACCACAGTCTATTTTCAATGTGGATGAAGAGCCTAATAAAAGTCCTAATTAGCTTGACATTCACTTCTGTGAAATAAGTAATGGGTATGTACATAATTAGATGTTGGACTAGAGAAATTGCTGGAATTGTGTATATGATTTCATTGCTAAAAATTTGTTATAGTGATGAGGCTTTTGCCTTTGTATTTTATCTAGCAGAATTGTTGAGTAGGTAATTATTTTAAAAAATAGATCTATTCAACGAAGGGATTGGAATAAAATGCTATTAAAAAGATAGTGATACAATTGGTTGCTGACCCACTAAATGGTAACTTAAAGAAATAAAAAAACTTAATCACTTAATTTATCACATACCTTTTTAGTTTCCTGTAATTTAAGGGCATAATCTCCCTCTTTTCACTTTTAATGAACTCCTCTACTGATTAGATCAACCTGGCTATTCCTCTAAATTCAAATTATTAGGTGTTTATAGAATAAGCATATTATATACTTTACACAATCAATTAGAGACTCTGCTCTAAACATAAAAGATTTTGATTAAACAATTTTTAAAAGAAGAGCATTGTGTGGTGCCTTTGGAACAGAAGTGGTATATTGCCTTAAAATTAAAACTTTAAAAGTTCCCCTGAAGTTATATAAAAATGGATATGTTTTATTAAAATGTGAAGTGAATCTCATGAAAGCATTTCTAAAACTTAATGGCATGAGAACAAAGCATTGAATAACAATTATGCTGGCTTTATAGAGAACTGACATTTTCAAATCACTTTCTATTTACCTCTAAAAATCAACCCACAGGGAGGATTTTGCCATCAGCGGAAAAAAAAAAAAAATCACTGATGATCTTCTTATATACTTTTAAGTTCAAGATGATGTTATCTAATAAGTAACCCTTGAAAAAATTCATTTTGGTTGCCACTACATTCAAGTTGCTTCTAACTTCAATAAGTGTGCGATTGCTAGTATATGTAGTGGGGTAGACCTTCATTGCCTCTAAAACTATGATCCTACATTTAGAAAGAGCTCAGGTGGGGTATCTGAAGTATATAAAAATAGAAAGTTTAAGTCCAAAGGGCAGTTTACCAAGTTTCTATTGTATTCTTTGTTATGGAAGTTAATGCAATAAGTTTGTAAATCATATTCAATACTGAAGAAGTTTCAAAGAAATATATGGATCAGAGGTAGTTCAGTGGTAGAGTGCTTATTTCTAATGCTCCAGGATCAATATCCTGCACTGTGAAATAGATAAATGAAACAAATAGGCATTTTGATATTGACATTTAAAAAATCAATTTAAAGAAGTATATTTGTTTATTTTCTGTTGCTATGCCAAAATAATTTTTAATGCAGAGGTTTGCTCAGCTCGCAGTTTTCGAGGCTGAAATTCAAGATCACTGGCATCCCCTCATACTTACTCTCCTACCTGCTGCTGAATCACAGCATGATGAAAAAATAGAAAGGGAATTATCCATATGTGTAAGGGACCAAGAGTGCATGCCGTCCTCACTTCATAATAACTTGCTTTTATTAGAACGTATTCACTCTGACAGTTCAGTGTGTTGTGGTTTGGATGAAAGGTGGTCCCCAAAAGCTCACAGGTGAAACAGTGCAGGAAAGTTTGGAGGAGAAATGATCAGGTTACATCCTTAACCTAATCAGTGAATAGATCCCTGATTGGATTAACTAAGTGGTAGCTGGAGGTGAAGTGTGAGTAGAGGAAGTTGTTCATTAGGATCATGACTATGTGTATATATTCCGTGGCTGGAGAGTGGAGTCTGTCTGCTTCCTGATCATTAAGTAAGCTGCTTCCCTCTGCCACACACTCCATCACTTTATTCTGCCTCACCCGGAGACCTGAGGAATAGAGCCTGCAAACTGAGACCTCTGAAACCATGAGCCCCCAAATAAACTTTTTTCCCTCCACAATTGTGCTGGATGGATATTTAAGTCACAGCAGCAAAGGTTCTGACTGAAACAGTGTGTATTCCCTCCACAGACCTTGCCCCTGATGACCTGGCACCAGGCACTCCCTTCAAAAGTTTCACTATCTCAGTCCTACCACCTGAGGACCAAACACAGGAAGGGACACGCAAACCATAGCAGGCAGAATTTGAAGATGATTATTGAGATTTTACTGAGATTGTGTCTCAGATTAATTTATTTGTTAGTTAAATTAGTATGCACAGTAGGATTAAGAAAATTTTAATTTCTTTGAGAACAAAAAATATAAACAAATGAACTTGAAACTGTAAAAACAAACCAAAAAAACTACAATGATAATTTTTAAAATAGTTTGGATGTCTTTAGTTTTAGACTTGACTGATGTATGAGCATATTCATTATGCACCACTTCTTCATAACTGCATGCCATCGACTCAATAAAACCGCAGAGTCATATATGGATAATTCAGTCACAATAACCAAAGTGTATGCTGATTTAGATGTGTAAGTTGCAAAGCTTCTTTCATATATATGTGCTTCAGATTGAAGTAGAGCTGGTTGAACTAAGATAAAACATTTATCTTAAAACAGATAATGTATTGCTAAGGTTTAAGGAAAAGCTCATCAGTTGAACTATTCAGCTTTTTTTTTTTTTTTTAACTCTGGTCTGATTTAAGGCCCCTTCAATCTCTTTGACCATTGATGATGTAAATATGTCAGAAATATAGATTACTGATTAAAAATTCTCCAACTTTTAAATACCAGATTCTTAAGTATGTTAAAATTACTATATTCTTAAATACTCATATTCTTTATTTAAGGTAGTGATATGTACATTTATTCTCATTGGTTTAATAAGAAATCTCTCAAATATTAACATTAGACCTGAAACTAAATCATAAACCACATGGTTTATTTTCAGTTCCACCACATAGTGTTCCAAACCCATAATGATTTGTGACTTTCTTTGCTGTCTAAATTTATTTCTTCTATATCCTACTTTATTCTTTATATTATAGCAATTCAAATTTACTATAGTACATAGAATCAATCCTCCATGTTTTATACCTTGTTTCCTTAATATATATGTTTCTTCTTCCTTGAAATACCTATCCTCTTTTTACTGTTTAACTTTCATTTACCTTGCAAAATATACCTTAGCAACAATTTCCATAAGTAAACCTTTTTTTATATCTTCTTGCAGATAGATAACATCAATCCAAGTTTCCAAGGTCCTACATGTTGTTCCGTTATTGTTCTATTCATATGTTTATCAAACTACTCTATTATGTACATATGTTATAGATAAGTATATAATTACATTTCAGTACGCTGTTTTGTGGGGAGATAGGGGTGATTGAATCAGGGGCACTCCATCACTGAGCCGCATCTCCAGCCCTATTTTGTATTTTATTTAGAGACAGGGTCTCACTGAGTTGCCTAGTGCCTTGCTTTTGCTTAGGTAGCTTTGAACTTATGATCCTCCTACCTCAGTCTCCCAAACTGCTGGGATTATAGCTGTGCACAACTGTACCCCACTTCAGTACCCTATTCTTTATCCATTTATGACCAAAATATTTTCTACATGAAACTGTGAGCAAATTAATAATTAATTACTTGGATGAATAAAGTAATCTTCACCAATACCAAATCATGCATGACAAATCCATAATCATATGAAGTTGGAATATGGTCATGTCATTGAAAAAATAATTTGTGCAAGTCTCCAAACTCTGAAACTTCACAAGTACTAAAAGATCACTAGGTACTTCAAGTTGCTCAGAAAATCATTTCTGAATTCACAAACTGTCTACTAAATATTTTTCAGCTCAAATTTTTTGAGTAATTCCAAACTACCTGATATTACCTTGTATCAGGGATGCAAACAGTTGTTATTGTGGGCAAATACTTTTTGGTATGGAGGAAATATTTTTTTAAATTTTCTTTCCATGAATGTTTGCAAATATGTTCCTGACTATTTACACTTTCTACTACTTTACTAAACACTGTTTATTTATTGAAAACAAAACTAGGGTTGGATTAAAACTGATAAAATTTCATGATCAATAAATAAGTGTATGAACTCAAAAATAAACTGAGAGTTGTGGAAGACATATTTAGCCTCAAAATACTTACGATCTTTTTGGAAAACTATTATGGTTTGGATGTGACTGGTCCCTCAAAAGCTCTTGTATGAAACAATGCAAGAAGGTTTAGAAATGATATGATTGGTTTATGGGAGCCTTAATACAATCAGTGAATTAATCCCCTGATAAGGATAAACCAAGTGGTAACTGCTGGCTGATAAGGTGTGGCTGGAAGAGGTAGGTCATTTGGTGTACATATTTTGTATCTAGTGAGTGGAGTTTCTTTCTCTGCTTCTGAATCATCATGTGAGCTGCTTCCCTGTGCCATACTCTTCCACCATGGTATTCTGCCTTACTTCAAGCCCCAGGAATGGAGTTGGCTGTCTGTGGACTGAGACCTCTGAAACTGTGAGCTCCAAAATAAACTTTTCATCATCTGAAATTGTTCTGGTGAAGTCTTCTAGTCAGAACAGTGAAAAAGCTGACTAAAACAGAAAACCAATATTTACTAAACTAAAAACATGTTAGAAAAGAGTATAAACTTTAGTGTGTGAAGAGAGCAATCATTAAGACAAACAATTGTAGAATAGATTGTTGTCCCAACTTTTAGTTCTTTATCAAGTCCACTCATTATCCTATGATTTTCTCAAGCAATCTATGGGTAGAAATTGTACCTCACTAACCTGTAGCTTTGTATTATGCAGTGTATTTTGATCAATGGAATTTGAGTGAATGTGAAATTTATATCACAACAGAACTTTATGTATGAATGAATTGTCTATCATTATCCCTACTATTCCTACTCTTCTAGAGAGCAGACCATGTGCCATATAGGGGCTGCTCCTCTCAGTCTCAGAATGAGAAGACATGTGGAACAGCACTGAGTAGAATAGCTACCAACTTGTCCTCATCCTCGCTGTAGCATGTGTGAGAAATAAGTTTTGTTACAAAGTACTGACATCTTGAGACGTGTTATTGCAGGACTCTCATACATAGCCAATACAAGAATGGGAGTGCAGTCACAGGACACAGAAAAGCAGAGAATGTGCAACTGACTCTGGATTGAGTGACCAGGAATGTGGAAATTGTTTATCTAAACCATGCTTAGGCAAACCCTAATCTAATCTAAAATATTTGGTAAATCTGTAGTCTATCATAAACTTAGGTAATGTACATAAAGCATTGTATACCTAGATTTGTTATCAGATGTGTTTGGAATAGTAGCACAGGAAAGAGATGAGCTCAGGACAAAAGAACTTGGGCTGTTAGAAATAAGAGAAGAAAGAGACAATAAATGAAATACCCAAATTCAGAATACCCATGTTTAAAAGATGTGCTCAATTCCAATCTGTAAAAGATAAATGTGAGAAAAGGCAGAATCATGAGTCACATAAGCAAAGAAGACAAGTCCCTAGGATGAATATCATCACATCCAGGGGAGGCAGGAGACGTCATCAAAATCTTTGCTTAAACTATCATGGAATTATTATCAGCAATATAGGTCAACATAAATTCCAAGGAAGCCTAATATGATCACCAGTCCTATCACAGCATACAGACAAAAGATAGGTCTCAAAAATATATGTTCGTTGGATGAGGAACTAACTTATGAAATCAAAATATATTTTGCAAGTTTTACGAGTTGGACAATCTTGATGTAAAAAAGAATGTAATCCTAAAACAAAATAATCCTTAGGCCCACATTTTCTCTAGACAGCCAGCTGGCAAAGTTGCTCAGCTGGCATGAGGGACATCTGCTCCCATAGACCTTCCTAACACAGCTAAAGAAGTTTAGGGGAAAGCAAGAGCCTCCTAGAGGGCAGAGCTAAAGTTATCAGAAACAAGCAATGGCAATCCAGTCAGGGGATGGAACTGGCATCTAATCGTGGAATAGTTTCTACATTTGGACATAGCAGACTTTCAGTATTGTCACACAGGAATTAAATGCCATGGAGCAGTGACTCTGAATGTCATCTCTTATTTCTCTATTTGACTAGTTATATTTACTTGTTATATATCCCCATTTCACTGTTAAATACTGGGTGAGAACACGGATTACACTTTTATTATTAGTTCTTGTGTTTCCAGTTCAAAAGGAGCTGTATCTGGACCTAAATTCATAAGGTATAGGACTTTGCATATTATCCTTTAATTAGAAAACTCGTTTGCTTTATTCCAAGGGGAAATATTGAGCTCATGTTTTTTGTAGGAGGAAAGTCAATTATGTGTCATCAAGAGCACAGATTGGGGTAATTGGAATTATTGTTTGAATATTGGCTTTCTCCCTCTAAGGCTATTATGTAATAGTATGTCTCAGAAAGTGAAGCATGCTTTCTGCTCCAAGGTCAGGCTTAAGTAAGTGAATTGTATTTGCAAATGGAATAAGGGTAGACATGACATTTGACACAACAGTTTGAGTAGAATCTTTGAATTCATCTATATAATTATTTCAGATTATTTCCTTAATAAAAATATATCCCAGGTGGTGAATGCCTAGTTTGTGTTCTGAAATTGAAAAGTACATGGATTCAGTCCAAGCATAGCCTAATCCAGCCTAATCCAGCAAAGCTCAGTTAACTGAGCTGATCTACAGTCTATCTTCAGGTAACATATAGAATTTCTTTATTGCAATAAAAATAAATCTTTTCTATTACACTAAAAAATAGAAAAGAATTTTTGTAGAGCATGTGTGCCTTAAGCCATATTGTTAAATTTGGCATCTGGATAAGGAAGGGATGATGCAAACTATCTTTGAAACAAAAGTTAAGAGTATGTGAAAAAGCAAGTTACTGAGCATAAAATTGGTTTGTTGGAGATAGTTCTGATTATTGAACAGACCATATTTTGGAGAACAAAAGAAAATGGACTGAAAATCTAAGCAACTAGGAAAGTCAATTATGAGTTGGCAAGAGCACAGATGGGGATAATTGGAATTATTGTTTGAATATTGTCTAAGTATTGAGCCAATGGTAATATTGACTAGCGGTACGATTACATATCTTTGTGGCTTTAGGCATAGCATATTAAAACAGACAGACCCCACTCTGATGGTAAAGTTGATACAAATTCAGTAGAAGCTATACTTCAAGCTTTGAAATTTGATCTTTGTGCAGGCTGGTGACATGCAGTAGGATGATCTGAACAGTGGCTGTCAGCTGCAGTTCCTGTCAGTCACGCCCTCATGAGGGTGCATAATCCAGATTCTACAGTCTACTAAAATGCCAGGCTATGATGCACTGTAAGTTAGGCATATTAAATGCATCATGAAAGATGATATCTTCAGTTTCTAATGGGTTTATCAGGATTAAAGGTGTTATAGTTTGGATGTGAGGAGTCACCCAAAAGCTCACATGAGGCAGTACAAGAACGATCAGAGGAGAAATGATTGGGTTGTGGGAGTCTTAACCTAATCAGTGAACTAATCCCTGATGGGATTAACTGAGTGGTAACTGGAGGCAGGTCAGGTGTGGCTGAAGGAAGTGGTTCATTGGGGGCATTACTATGCGGTATATATTTCATATCTGCAGAATGGAGTCAGTCTTCTCTCTCTCTCTCTCTCTCTCTCTCTCTCTCTCTCTCTCTCTCTTTTCTCTCTTTCTCCTTCCTGATGATTTGAGCTGCTTCCCTCTGCCATGCTCTTCCACCATGATATTCAGCCTCATCTTGAGCCCCAAGGAATGGAGCCAACTTTCTGTGGACTAAGACCTCTGAAACCATGAGCCCTCAAATAAACCTTTCCTTCTCTATAATTGTGCTGGTTGGGTCCTTGCAGTCACAGCAGCAAAAAAGCTGACAAAAACAAACAACATCATAAGTCAAAGACCATCTGAATAGCACAGCTTGTTTATGGTGACATGTTTGTGGCCCCACCAGCCTTATGTATATCTAAAATAGATCTCATCTTAGACAGCTTATAATCATTATGGACAGGTTCTAGAAAATGAAGTATATTTCCAGGGTTTTCACTTTCATTTTACGATTTCTTGGAACATATTTACATTTTAATGCATTAATGTGAAATCCTTTAAACTTTAATTAATTATGAGTTCACATCCTTAAAAATCAGTCTCAATATTAACCTGAATATAAGAAAACAAAGTGGCAAAATGTATCATTACATGTAAATAAGAATAAAGAAAACAAAGTGGCAAAATGTATCATTACATGTATTCCCATTGTTGAACTGGATTTCTTCTCTTAAACATAAGTAGGTACTAGTTTGTGTAACTATAGTAGTTATGTCTTATTCTGTAAGAGAAAAGAATTGTCAGCTACTGAGAAAGGCTATGTTTGAACTAGGTGACCTAAGACCTGTAGTAGGCCCATCAGTGGCATTTATTTCAATCATAATGTCATCAAAGCCAAAGTTTGGGGGACAAGAGTTTACTTCAAAATGACAGGTGAACATTGTAGCAATTTTTCTCCCTTGTGAAGAAATGATGACTTTCAGGGTGATTAAAGTTTTTTATTAAATCATTTATAGATGGCAAGTAGTCTGCAAAGGAAAATTTTGTTTCCTTTTATTTAACCTATGATTCCCTATGTCATGAGGCATTTAACTCATCCTCTCAAAACTGCAACTTTATCTATCACCACCAGATTTGAACATGAGGAGACATATGACATATGATTTCAATAATTCAGACTCAATTTATTTCATATTTTAGTCCCAGCTGAATGCCATCAGTTTCCTTAATTAAAATGTTATTTTACAGAAAAATTAGTCCTTCATATTTTCCTTTTCTGTGCAATGATAAATTCAAGCTTAGCTCTGCAAACTACGTTTGAAAGCTAATCACACCACTTTAACATTACGTATCATATAAACAAAGTAATTTTTTTCATATTTATCCAGGAATTGAATGTCAAAAAATATAACCACATTGTTTTAAAGGAATTAGCAATATTATTTAAGATTTTTATTCCACAATAACACAATAGATAGTGGTGTTCAGGTTTTCAGGAACCTCTGCCCATAGCTGATCTTGGTTCAACACTGATGATTACAGAAAACTCACCACAAAAGTAACAGAATTCCTCCTTATATCTCCCTGAAACCTGCCTACTTCTCTTCATATCCACCCTGCTTCAGTTTCCAGGGAAGATGTATATGGAATTCCAGTATTACTATTTATTTCTATTTAGTGTCTGGATGCTCTTAAATCTTTAAATTAAATCCATTTTAAATATATATCAGACAGTGACAAAGACTTTCTCTCCTTGACCAGAATCTAATTGGGCTCCTCTAAACCATCTCTATCTCAACAAGGGTGTTTATCCTTGTTGGTACTGCAGTGTTCCCATTGTAGCAAGAATCCTGCTAAGTTGGTTTAGTGGTAATCCCCTACCCTTGATATTGAATCGCTCTCGATATCTGACTAAATTCTTCATCTCCCCTCATATGCCAGCTGGTATCTCATCACCCTGACCTGCCTTCAACAAGAAACTGTCCAGTTGCCTGAGTCAGAATCACCCTTACCTGAGATGTTTCTGCTTAGAAATTTTCCATATATCAACCTCTATCTCCTTGGCCATAAATTCTCACTCTTTTTATATTCAGAATCACCCTGTTTTATGCTGAGACCACTTTCCCACATTGAAATAGTTTCTGAATGTATCTGTTTTTGCTGCATTTATTACCATCCCATTATGATGTGCCTATCAAGTGCACTTTGGAATATTTAGGCCTTTTCCATGCTTGGAGCACAGACCATATCCCACGCATATCATCCAAGGCTTTGTATGGATTGGTCCTCATCAAGTCTCATATGAATTCTAAGCTGCACAACTGCATCCATAGCCTCTGATATTTTTTTCTTCTAAGTTTCACCCATCACAGAGTCTCTAGCTGCTGGGACACCATATTCACATCCCTCTTGGTCCAGTTAATGTTTGTCCAATCTTTATTGCTCAGGACCTACGTCACTTTTCTATAAAATGTTTTCTGAATTCCTAGACTAAGGTGATCTTATTCATTCTTAATAAAATATACATCTGTCTTTCTAATGTTTATGTGCTAATCTTAATTTAATTTTTTCTCTTTAAAACTATAATATAGAGTACTGCAAACTTCAGTTTTCTGAAGAAGCTGCATCTTTATTAATTTTCTTGCATGTTGCTTGAACTTGGTTGACTAGAACATCATGATTATGGAAAAATGGAATGTCATAAGTGGAGACCCCAAATTTGCTTGGGCTATCTTTGCCTTTTTATTTAATATCTATTTACCTTAACTTCTATATCTTATCTAACATTCTTATATTTATTGGGTAAACTTTCTCAAAATATATTACTAAGCTTAGCAGATCCCTAATCCTCCACCAACCTTAATGCAAGCAATGTTATAACTTCTGAAACCTATAGAAAAGGTTCACCTGCTTTGCTGAAGCCTGCCTACCTGATACTCCTACTTGGTGTATGGTAAATATATCAATTCATTATTTCCTTTCTGTGACTATAAAAGGTCATGTAACTGTCACTCACTAGACAATGCAGGCACTTTTTGGAGTAGTCTCCTAATATTACAGGGGAAAAATTACTGACTGTTTAAAAGACTTAGCATGTCATCAAAGTTGTTTTATTACCAGAATTAGGATAAAAGTCCCTATTCCTGGGATCCCAACACACCAAGTTTGGCCATTCATCCCAAAAATTCAATTGAAGACAATAGCACTGGCAGGAAAGCAGAAAAAAGGAGCTTTATCTTCAGTGTGTCCTTACTGGGAAGAAAAAAGTAGTCTAGTTATCTAGGATTTGTCTTTGAAGAGTTGACATGAGCTTCATTTTTTTTTTTTTTTTTTTAAGAGGGGACATAAATGCAAGGATTGGGGGGTTCGCATTGCTAAGGAGTTTGCATAGCTAGCCATCTTGGTGGTCTGGTTGATCATTATCTCAGAATTGGTCATGCAGAGCCTTGTCATGGATAATAAAGTTGCTGTTGCCTGGTGATAGTGTCAATTTATGTCACAAGAAGTTTATCCATCAGAACCATTGTTTCTGGAATCCAAGGTGACTGCAGAAGAGAATGACTCAGGAAAACTCAAAAGGAAAGAGAAAACAAGTCAAAGAGACTGTTGGAGTCAAAGAGGCAAAATGGAGTTTGTTAGTAACTCCAAATGGGCCTTCATTTGGTTCTTTTGTTTTGGCCAAAGTTTTTTTGAAGAAACTTACAAAAACTGATATCTATGCTCAATTATATGTACTTATTCATTTATGTACTTGGAAAATGTGATTATAAATTTGAAATGAGTGTGCTCAAGAATATACCCACCTGCACTTGTGATGATTAGTCTTCCCTCTGTAAGTTTCCCAAGAAATGTCCAATCGCTTTGTTTGTTTAGAGAGAACACCAATCAGCAAATGAACTCCAGTGCTCTCCTCACTTGCTCCAAGTACTAAACCTTTCTCCATCCTTATCTCCTGGTTATTCTTATCAGTTTGCAATTTGCAATTTGCACTCACTGAGATGCAAACTCCTTTCATAATCTCTTCTACAATAAAACATGTTATTCAGAGCAACTTGAATTCATGTTCCAGGGTCACCCTCACTCCTATTTGGCTAAGAATATACTATTTTCTCACTTCCTTTACGGCAACACTGTTATTTTACACCAGGAATAGCATAATATGTTTGCCAATTCCTTCTTATTTCTTTATATCTGGGAAAAATAGTAAACATCATTAATTCATCTTACAGGCATTACCTAAATTGGACAAAAAGACATCTGGTTGAAATGCAAGTTACTAAATTGTCTACTGTGTACTCACAACATTAAACGTGACTCGGGGGAAAATCCAGTACACAGAAAAAGCATATGACTAACTCTTTCAAGTACTTTTTAGAATTAAGTAAATGTCTACTCCATTTGAGAATGACATTTTCACTGAATTCAGACTCTTTTCTGGCCTACTTTAAGTGCCTGCATTGATAGGTATTTGATAATAGTAACATAGAGGTCAAATAAAACCTTTAACATGTTCAGCAACTTCCAAAGCCTTTCTGAAAGTTAAGGGAAAGAATCACACAAGGAATTGCAATATCCTGAGTTTTTTTTCCTAATTAGAACAAAGCTTTTATCACCATTTTGAGTATTGTTATTTCCTCTGTGATCTTGAAGTAGCTAAGGCTTGATGACTCTGGTAGAGGATAAAGGTCATGGCTAACTTGGTATTAGCATTTTGCTTTTGTCTAGTCACAGCAGGGCCACTGCTCTCTGTGCTCTCTGGCATGTTTAAAGAAAAGAAGAAATCTGTGGCTTTTATGATGATTGAGAAACTGTACAATGACTGGGTAGGGGGTTAATTAGGAATGAAAAAGGCTTAACATCTCTCTCAAAGCAGATCTCTTGGGGAGGTCATTTTCACAGGGATGCAGATGTATTCATCTCTAAAGTGCTTTTTAAAAAGCATATTATTTTAGAAAATGAAGAACCAGCCAATAATCTTAAGGATCAGAAGTAGAAAGGATACATTAATGAATAAGAAGTAATTTTAAAGTATACTAGAAAATCCAGTATATTTGTTGAAATCATGCAGTTTGCATGTACATACATTAGATTGAGTAAAAAATACAATTTCTCATAAATAATTAGATATTATGTTAAATAAATGTATTACTAAGATTTTAATTGATTATCTCAGCCATTGTTTTTCTCAGCTTACATCAAATGAAAGGCTTGTCACATTTTTGTTATGGTTAAACTATGTCCAAAGTAATGAAAGAGAATTGTTTATCAGAGTCAGTTAATGTGTTCGCACTCACATCATAATACACACAAGACACCATGGTGACTGTAAAAGAAAGTTTGTTTATTTATTGTAAGTGTAAGTATAGGCACAGACCCTATACGTATGTAGAAGTGAACATTGGTATGAAGTATACATAAGAACAGTACTTCATGCTGGGTACAGTCATACCAATGACTCAGGAGGCTGAGACAGGAGGATCACCAGCCTCAGCAAAAGCGAGACACTAAGCAACTCAATGAGACCCTGTCTCTAAATCAAATACAAAATAGGGCTGGGGATGTGGCTCAGTAGTCACATGCCCCCGAGTTCAAACCCTATTACAAAAAAGAAAAAGAGAAAATAGTACTATATGATATGCAGAAGAGAAAAATAAGAAATATGTACATATGCAATATTTTCTATATTATGGTGACTCATAATCTACTAGAAGACAAGTGACAGTTTTAAAAATTAGCAGGAATACTAATTATTTTCTGTGTGCTCCCCAAAGGTAACATTAAGATTGCCTATGGATAGAGCAAAGTCAAGTCTGTTCCTACGGTAGTAGGAGAAGGTGCTACTTTGACAGAAAGTGCTACCTGAGACAGTAATAGCTTATATGGAAGGTTGCAATGATAGCATAATTCAAAATATTTGTGAGGTCACATTTCAGATGCATTTTCTTTTTTCTTTTTAATGTATTTTTTTATTTTTTCCCTTTTCATTTTTTATTAGTTTATTATAGATATACATAATATTGGGATTCATTTTGTTATACTTCCCAAAAAGATTCTCCAGTGCCATCAGGAGAGAGTCAGCCCCACCCTAATCCCCCCTCCCTACAGCCCAACCCCAATCCCTCCTGCGCCCTATAACCCCACCCTAATCTCTTCCTGTGCCCTATAAAATTTGGCAGCTGAAGAACTACCATGCAATTTCCCAGCACCCCACTTTTAGGAGTAAGGGCAATTGTTGCTGGCCAGCTAAAATAAAGGTTTCTTTTGGCTTTATGGCTTGGATGATTTTCTTTTCTTTTCTTTTCTTTTCTTTTCTTTTCTTTTCTTTTCTTTTTTTTTTTGTTTTGTTTTTTGGAACCAAGGATTGAACTGAGGGACACTCAGCCACTGAGCCACATCCCCAGCCCTATTTTGTATTTTATTTAGAGACAGGGTCTCACTGAGTTGCTAAGGGCCTCGCTAAGTTGCTGATGCTGGCTTTGAACTCGCGATCCTCCTGACTCAGCCTCCCAAATCGCTTGGATTACAGGCATGCGCCACCATGCCCGGCTTTATTTTCTTTGGGTACAACAATTTTGACATAATTATACAAGCACAGAATATAATTTGCTCCAATTCAGTTCCCAATACTTCCCTTTTCTCTATTCCTCCCTCCCTGTTTCTCTTTCTCTACTAGTCTTCCTTCTTTTTTATTTTATTTTTTATTGGTTCATTTTAATTATATATGACAACAGAATCCATTTGGACATAATTATAAAAGCATGGAATATGCTTGTTCTAATTCAGTCTTCTGAACACCAAATTGACATGTTTTAAGCTTTTTGAACTTTTATCTCTTTCTCAAAGACTAGGAATCATCTCTGAAATACAAACATGGAAGGAGATAGGCACCCATTCTCTCAACTGCTTTGGGGAGTTTGGAGATCAACTTTGGTGGGCACCTTGCAAAATTATCCGCTATCCTAATGAGAGAGTGGTCCACTATGTGCTGTGAATAAAGCCTTTGCTGCTCTGCCACTGCAACTTATTTTTAAAAAGACATGTCATTTCTTTTCCTCTTTCCCTTGCCCTCCCTGACCTTTTCCCCTCCCTAATTTTGGGGAAACAGGATAACTTTTCTTTCCCCTCCTAGGCAGAGTTATCTGTCCTTGAGCACACACCCATCACAGGCAAAGTAATTCAGATTTAGGGAAGGTACCAGGAGATGTCGGAAATGATGGTCTCCCAAATTAACAAGTGAATTATAACAGAGAACAGATAGAATGTAGTCTTTGACTGACCTCTTTAAAACCCCCTTGTTCCCTCTGATGAGCCTACTCCCAGCCTATGGGACAGGAGTCCCCTGTTTTTCTCATTTGCTAGTAAATCAAGAAAACTATTTCTTTACTCAACACCATGTTCTCTTTATTGGATTTACATTGGGGACAAGGACTGAGCTTTCAGTAACACTGAAGACAGAGAAGTTTTGTTTTTCAAAGGCATATTAACTAACAGTGAATGTCTCCCCGAGTTACCAGATAAAGTTAAGATCTGAGTGTGACGAATTGTGTTTTTAGAACTTCTAATCTGAGGACTAGTTATTATGTCATTAATGTATATGTATTTGTTATATATTCTTTGCTAAAAATAAGTATTTTTTATATTTGCGATCTTTTAATGGATTGTTTGTTATGCAAATCCAGTTTAATGTTTATTCAATTATGAACATGCTCTAGAGCTCTACTAATTTTGTGGGAATGATTTCTGGCTCAGAAGATGATTTTGTATATATTTTCCTGTTCTGGAACAACCTAATCCCTGCGTATGAGAACTAACCTTGTGGTGCCATGAAACCAAAGAAAAAGACAGGCAGATTCAAAATTGCCATATGAACTTTATCAGGGAACTTTGTTACAGTCCCCAAGAAATAAAATTCTCAAATACCACTTCCCAGAAGTGGAACAAACAATTCCCGGAAACCAAGGGAGCACCTTTAAATTAAGGAAGTTGTAAAGTCCCTAAAGTCCTAAATGTACCATCAGGAGGGAGGGACAGCTAACCGCTGATTGCTGACATCTGCTTCTGTAGTGTGGCTTGCTTGCATTGGCTAGAAACAGTGACTATACCACCCACATGTCATTTTCCCTATAAATGCTGACAACTAAGGAACTAGTGTGTGATTGCCCTCCACACTGCTTTTAGGTGTATGGGTGGTGGTCACTGGCCAGCTATAATAAAGGCATCTTTTGGCTTTACGTGAATGGCTTGGATGAACTTGTTCTCATTGGGTATAACATCTTCTAGCAGAATCATGGTCCTGAGTAGCAGCAAGATGAGATAGTACCCCGTGCTTTGGATCAGAAGTTTGGACTTATGTAATGGTCAGGACACAATTGACTTATTTCAAACCTAAACATGTGTGGATTATCTAACGGTGCTGAGTGCTTTGTTCCATTGTAAAGCTGAATTTGTTACTCTAAGGTTTGGTTCATTCATAGTAGGCTAGGAAACTATATGGGGGAACTGACCAGGGTTACTCAGGGATTGTTACAATTCAAGGTGTTGGCAGTTCAGTGTAGCTGAATCTGTACGTATCTAATGCACAGTCCCTGATAGGGTCTGGATAAAGTTCATGATGTAATTAGAAAGGAAAGGCTGATACAGTGAAAGCTTAAAAGTAAGTCAAGATAATAAAGATTTGTTATTCAGATGAATTAAGCATATATTGTTCTGAGAAAAGGTTATTTACCATCAAGAGGGTAAGTAGGCTAGTTTACTGTTGAGAAAGTGAGTATTTTGGAAGTTTTTAAAGTAAACAAAGTTATTATAGCTTCATCTTGTTGGGTAAGAAACTGTTAGATAATTAAACTTCTGTTAATTGCAAACAGTGTAAGAGTAAATTCATGTTAGTGTGGACAACAAGCTGTGTGGCTATTAATGGTTTCAATTCTCATGTGTAAAATTGCCATTTGAATGAAATAAGCTAAATGTTGTTGGTGTTCAGGGTAAAGAGATATTTCAATTATGATGAAAGAAAACTTTTCATATACTATTGTAATACATGATTGTCCTCGAGGTTCAAAGACAAATTGAATATAAAATTTGGGCAGGAAGAATGTTTTAGCTAGAAATGATGGGTCTCAAAATAAAGCTATAATCTGGGGATGAGAGTTGTATCTGGATATGCAACTCCACCAACAAATAGCCATAAATGATTCAGGAAACAAATAGGAGAAAATCTAAACTCTAAAGCTGATTTAAGATATGAATATTTACTTGGTAGGAATTGGGAAAAAATAAAATTAATAAAGACATTCCAGTTCAATAAATCTAAGACATTCTTTTATGCTGAATATATCAATGTTGGCCTTAATTATCTAATATTGAAAGATTTCTAGAGTAAATGGTTCAAAGTTTGAATAATGCAGCTTCTCAAAATGCCAGAACTCTGGATCCGCTTTATACTCTCACCTTGTTCACAGGATAACAGTGCTACACACCTGGTGTCACATATTCATATCAACAAATCTAATTCAGGATTCAAGAAGGTAGGTCTCCACCTTCACTTGTTATAGCAACAGAAAACAGATTAAAATGTTGTGCTCCCAGGGAGATTCTCCAGCATGATCTGGAGAGTCAGCCCCACCCCAATCCCAAACCCCCTCCCTATAGCCCACCCCAAACCCTTCCCCTCGCTATAGCCCCACCCTAATCCCTTCCCACACCCTATAAAAGGTGGCAACAAAAGAACTAAGTGGGATTTCCCGGGACACCGCTTTTAGGTGTAAGCGGATCAAAGCTGGCCAGCTAAAATAAAGGCTTCTATTGGCTTTATGTGATTGGCTTGGATGATTTTATTTTCTTTCGGTACAACAACTCATCTTTGTCTATCCTTTTTGTAATTATTGTAATTATTTTTTAATCAGGAAAGTTAATACTGTTGGAAAATCTCCAGAATATTCCACTTGTGATCATAAGGTTGCACAAGATTGGAGCGCATGCCTGTGTTCTTGCTTCAAGTGAGGGAATGTGAAAGTAAATGGGAAAATAAATGAGAAAGATAAACCCTCAACTCTAGATATCAAATCGTACTTATAAAAATCCTCAGCAATGTAAAAATACAAATTTACTTCAAGAAGCGAGATTGAACTGAGACAGTCGAATTTGTTATCCAATGTTTGGTCCTTGTCCCCAATGCCAATCCAATAATGAGGACACTGTTTTGAGACAAAGGAAAACAAGGTTTTATTGCTTTGCTAGGAAAGGAGAAATACAGGGCACTCCTGTCCCAGAGGCTGGGAGGGAACAGGGGTATTTTAAAGTGGTCAGTCAAAGGCCACATTCCATGTGTTCTCTGTTGAGAGTTACAATTCACTTGTTAATTTGGGAGATAGTACTTTCTGATATCTTCTGGTGCCATCCCCAAGTCCTAGTAGGGATGAATTACTTGGTTACTGTGGTGGGTGTTTGCTCAAGGACAGATAGTTCCGCCTAGAATGGAGAAGACAGGTAATTTTGTTTCCCTAAGATTAGGGAAGGGAAGATATTAGGGAGGGAGAGGGAGAGAGAAAGAGAAAGAAACTTGTCCCTTTAAAAATAAGTTGCAGTGGCAGAGAAGCAAGGGCTATATTCAAAGCATCAGGTTGTACACTATTATATTTCCCCACTGTCAATTTCTGCTTAATTAATTAACTCAAGATTTTCTGTTAGAAGTAGTGATTTTGCAGACCATGAACAGGCAAGAGTTTTAAAATTTTACAAGGAAATTACAAAATGAACACTAAAGAATCTTTTGGTAAACCTCTACAAAGACCCATATATTTATCAATTCAATTACATACAAGATTTGCTTTCTTTTAAAACTCTTTTGCAAACCTAAATACCTTTCACAACTTGCTCAAACCTCTATTGAAGTTTTGTATTCTATACCCTGTTTATGTTGAAATCATACTAATCTTTACAACAAAAATCTCTATTTTTTGAACACAGCATTAAATAAGCTTAATTCCAGCCTAATTTGGAGTGTTCTAACATGGAGAAGTGTAAGAGGCAGAACTTTAACTCAGGTGAGGCTGGCCTCTTAGCAAATCTTAATTGTTTTATTCTGAAGCTGATGTTTGCCTTTTTTGAAAAAGTGCAAAGTTTTCATGTACTATTTCCTGAATCCTCTGAATATCAGATAACATCATACAACATTACATCTGAAACATGAATCAGACTAAGAGAGTTCTTAACTTCCTTTTTGTGGGAAAAGTGGTAAAATCTTTTCATATTCCACATTGTCAACCTTTGAAAAAATCAAGCTCTCCTTAGTACCTTCCAAAAATACATTTAAATTTCCACCCTGTGTAAAGAGTAACATTAAATTTACATGTAACTTATGGATGACAGTTTACCTTTATCCAGTTACAAAATATTAAATAGCATAAATACAAACCAAATTTGTTATCTATATATAAAAATGAAAAAGGCTATTGCTAAAGACAATTTTAATTCAGAGAACACTGTCTTGGTAATCTCCAAGCTTTACATTTTAAAGGGCTTGTACACTTGAAGAACATGAACACATCTAATATATAAAGAAGCCAGTAATGGTTAGCATCCCATTTACAGATATTCTTATATTATCTAAGCTTAACTTCTAAAGTAAAATTTAGAGTTCATAGTGTACAGTACCAATAATCACAGGACTACATGGGTTAGCAGTACTAGCAAAAACCAAAGGATAGCCTATAAATCTCTTAAACATTTAAGAAACAATGTTAGTGAATAGAAGTAAATTAGTCAAGCAAACAGATAAAAGCAAGGTTTTCAAATTTCAGTATGGCCCTTCTATGTCAGAGACTATGTATAAAAGAGAGCACTTATTGATTACCTTGCCAGAAAACTTACATAAACTTTCATTTTACAAATTATTACATAACACGCAAGGCTCATATAAACAATTCTCAGATGTATACATATCTCTATATGTTTAGGGTGTCAATTGTATTGTAATAACTTAAAATAACGGTTGTTTATTCAACCGGTTAGCAAGTAATCATTTCATAGGCTTTCAAACAGGTACAAACCCTAATTTATTTAAGCCTTAGTTTCCCTGAGTAATAAAACCTCACAGATACAAGAAAAATATCTTGATAGATAAGAGCAAGTGATCAGTGTTTCAGACTTTACTTCATATCAGTACATTTAAATTCAAATAACTGAGTGTGCTAATTACATCCAGTTTATTCACTACAAAATCTTTTTCAGATTTACCCTCCATAAACCTTCTGCAACTTATTTAGAAATTCTTCAACTTGTTTACATCCTTAGTTTTGTCCTCTCTTTCATATTGGACATTAGCACAAGAATATTACTTGACCTTACAAAAATACATTCTCATTCAGAAACATTTTTTAACCTTCTAATTTTCCACACTAGAATATATTTTCATACCTATAACCTTTTCATATCACTTTTCTAGTTTCAGACCCTCTCTTAAATCTATATTCTGAAACAATTATCATGAATATTATTTGTGCATTTTATTTAAATAAGAAATTTCATCCCAGGAGAAGGTTGGACAATATGATATAAACAAAAACTATGCCTTAACCTTTTTTTTTTTTTTTCTCCCAGGTTGCATCCAAAGGGTTTGACCACAGGGTACTTTTGAGCCTGACCTAACTCCCTTATCATTATTCACAATCTCATCAACTTTAAGTGAGTTCCCCACTGACACACCCAGGGTCTCCTTTTGGGCTCCTTTTTCTTATAATAGGCATATTGATATTGAATGGAGGAGGTTCCTTCTAGTCTTCTCTATAGACTTTCATGAACATCCCTTTGCAGAGGTTGCCAACAAAACATGGCCTGGACTTAATTTCTGTTTTTTTCTGGGTGCAGTTGTTCATCCTCCCATTCTCCCCATGCACTTAGTTTGATGTGATATTGTCATTGAAAGAATTTCTCTGACCCAGTGATGGATATCCCCTGGCCAAATGGGGTGACCTGTTAGATATTTAAAGGGGATATTATTCCTATTGCCAGGACATAAATTAATAGTGCTAGAACCTACTGCCTTGTCTTTTGTGGCCTTCACTCCCTGTCCCATGGACAAAAGGGGCAGGAAGCAAGGGCAGAGGCCAGGTCCTCTTTGCCCATTTTTCTACAACCCAAGCAGCTTTCTTGGAATGTTTTTCCCCCAGCCTAGGGCTGGTGTCCCTGGTCCACGGTACAATCATCTGTGACTTCCAGGGGCCCGACTGAGAAAATGTTGGATTGAAAGAATTTATTTATTTGTTTGTTTGTTTGTCTATTTGCGATTAAACCCAGAAACATTTAATCACTGGGTCATATTTCCAGCCTTTTTTTGTATTTTATTTATTTATGTATTTATTTATTTATTTATTTATTTATTTATTTTTGATCCTGGGCCTACAAATTAAATTTTTTTTATTTACTTATTGATTCATTGAACACAAATGGAGTACAGCTATTGTTTTACTGGTTGTACACAAAGTAGAGTCACACCATCTGTGCATTCATACATGTACACAGGGCAATGTTATCTGTCACACATTCTGTTATTATTTTTACCCCCACCCCGCCCCCACCCCTCCCTTCCCTCTATGCTATCTATCCTTCCTCCATTCTTGCCACCCTTCCCCCCCATTATGCATCATCATTCATTTATCAGAGAGATCATTCGGCCTTTTGATTTTTGGGATTGGCTGATCTCACTTAGCATAACAGTCTCCAACATCATCCATTTACCTACAAATGCCATAATTTTATTCTTCTTTATGGCTGAGTAATATTCCATTGTATATATATACCACTGTTTCTTTATCCATTCACCTACTGAAGGCCATCTAGGTTGATTCCATAATCTAGCTATTGCGAATTGAGCAGCTATGAACATTGATGTAGCTTCATCACTGTAGTAATCTGATTTGAAGTCCTTTGGGTAAAGGCCAAGGAGTGGGATAGCAGGGTCAAATGGTGGATCCATTCCAAGTTTTCTAAGGAATCTCCACACTGCTTTCCAGAGTGGCTGCACCAACTTGCACTCCCACCAGCAATGTATGAGTGTACCCTTTTCCCCACATCCTTGCCAACACCTGTTGTTGCCTGTGTTCTTAATAAAAGACATTCTAATTGGGTAAGATGAAATCTTAAGGTGGTTTTGATTTGCATTTCTCTTATAACGAGGGATTTTGAACATTTTTTCATAAATCTGTTGATTGCTTGTAGATCTTCCTCTGTAAAGTGTCTGTTCATTTCCTTGGCCCATTTATTGATTGGGTTATTAGTGTTCTTGGTGTAAAGATTTTTGAGTACTTGGTAGATTCTGGAGATTAGTGCTCTGTCCGAAGTGTGTGTGGCAAAGATTTTCTCCCACTCTGAAGGCTCTCTCTTCACATTACTGATTGTTTCTTTGCTGAGAAAAAGCTTTTTAGTTTGACTCTATCCCAATCATTGATTCCTGCTTTTATTTCTTGCGCTTTGGGAGTCATGTTAAGGAAATCTGGTCCTAGGCCAACATGATAAAGATTTGGACCTATTTTCTCTTCTACTAGGTGCAGGGTCTCTGGTCTGATTTCTAGGTCCTTGATCCACTTTGAGTTGAGTTTTGTACAGGGTGAGAGATATGGGTTTAGTTTCATTTTGCTGCATATGGATTTCCAGTTTTCCCAGCACCATTTGTTGAAGAGGCTGTCTTTTCTCCATTGCATGTTTTTGCCTCCTTTGTCAAGTATGAGATACCTGTACTTATTTGGGTTTGTCTCTGTGTCCTCTATTCTGTACCATTGATCTACCTGTCTATTTTGGTACCAATACCATGCTGTTTTTGTTACTACTGCTCTGTAGTATAGTTGAAGGTCTGGTATTGTGAAACCCCCTGCTTCGCTCTTCTTACTAAGGATTGCTTTAGCAATTCTGGGTCTCTTATTCCTCCAAATGAATTTCATGATTGCTTGCTCTATTTCTATGAGGTCCATCATTGGGATTTTAATTGGAATTGCATTGAATTTGTATAGCATTTTTGGAAGTATGGTCATTTTGACAATATTAATTCTGCCTATCCAAGAACATGAGAGATCTTTCCATTTTCTCAGATGCTCTTTAACTTCTTTCTTTAGTGTTCTGTAGTTCTCAGTGTAGAGGACTTTCACATCTTTTGTTAGATTGATTCCCAAGTATTTTATTTTTTTTGAGGTTAATGTGAACGGGGTAGTTTTCCTAATTTCTCTCTCAGAGGATGCATCACTTACGAATAAAAATGCATTAGATTTATGAGCATTAATTTTATATCCTGCTACTTTACTGAATTCATTAATGAGTTCCAGAAGTTTTCTGGTGGAATTCTTAGGATCTTCTAAATAGAGAATCATGTCATCAGCAAATAGGGATAGTTTGAGCTCTTCTTTTCCTATTCGTATTCCTCTAATTTCTTTGGTCTGTCTAATTGCTCTGGCTAGAGTTTCAAGAACAATGTTGAATAGTAGTGGCAAAAGAGTGCATCCCTGCCTTATTCCAGTTCTCAGGGAAAATGCTTTCAATTTTTCTCCATTTAGAATGATGTCAGCTGTGGGCTTAGCATAGACAGCCTGTTGATTATTTCCTGTTTTCTACTACTTTTGGTGATGATCTGTTCCTCTTTTTCTAGGGCTTTGAGCTGTAATGTGAGGTCATTGATTTGTTGACTTTTCATTCTTTTATTAAATGCACTCCCTGCAATGAACTTTCCTCTTAGCACTGCTTTCATAGTGTCCCAGAGATTTCGATATGTTGTATCTTTGTTCTCGTTGACCTCTAAGAATCTTTTAATTTCTCCCCTAATGTCTTCTGTTATCCATGTATCATTCAATAGCATATTATTTAATCTCCAGGTCTTGGAGTAGTTTCTGTTTCTAACTTTATCATTGATATCTAATTTCGTTCCATTATGATCTGATAGTATACAAGGTAGTATCTCTATGTGTTTGTATTTGCTAAGAGTAGCTTTGTGGCATAACATATGATCTATTTTAGAGAAGGATCCAAGAGCTGCTGAGAAGAAAGTGTATTCGCTGTTTGATGGATGGAATATTCTATATGTGTCTGTTAAGTCCAATTAGCGATTGTGTCATTGAGTCCTATGGTTTCTTTGTTCAATTTTTGCTTGGAGGATCTGTCCAGCGGTGAGAGAGGAGTGTTAAAGTCTCCGTGTGTTTTGGTCTATTTGATTCCTGAAATTGAGAAGGATCTGATTGACATCCATGGATGCACCATTGTTTGGTGCATAAATATTTATGATTGTTATGTCTTGCTGATTTATGCTTCCTTTAAGCAGTATGAAATGTCCTTCTTTATCCCTTCTGACTAACTTTGGCTTGAAGTCTGCTTTATCTGAAATGATAATGGAAACCCCAACTTTTTTACTCAGTCCATGTGCATGTTATGTTTTTTCCCAACCTTTCACCTTTAGTCTGTGGGCATGTTTTTCTATTAGATGAGTCTCTTGAAGGCAGCATATTGTTGGGTCTTTCTTTTTAATCCAGTCTGCCAGTCTATGTCTTTTGATTGATGAGTTTAGGCCATTTACATTCAGGGTTATTATTGAGATATGACTTGTATTCCCTGTCATTTTAGCTTTTTTGGGGTTTTTAGCTTAACTTTGTTTCTCCTTTGATTGACTCTTTCTTTAGGGTAGTTCCTCCCCATGGTGACCGAGATTATTATTTTTCATTTCTTCCTCTTCGAATATTTTGTTTTGAATGTTCTGTAGGGCAGGCTTTCTCTTTGTGAATTCTTTAAGCTTTTGTTTATCATGGAAGAATTTTATTTCGTCATCAAATCTGAAGGTAAGTTTTGCTGGGTATAAGATTCTTGGTTGGCATCCGTTTTTTTTCAGAACTTGAAATATGTTGTTCCAGGCCCTTCTTGCTTTTAGGGTCTGGGCTGAGAAATCTGCTGATATCCGTATTGGTTTCCCCCTGTAGGTAATCTGCTGCTTTTCTCTTGCAGCCTTTAACATTCTATCTTTGTTTTGTATGTTAGGTATTTTCATTATAATGTGCCTTGGTGTAGATCTGTTGAAATTCTGTGTGTTTGTTGTCCTGTAGGCCTCTTGTAATTGATTTTCCATCTCATTCATCATATTTGGGAAATTTTCTGATATTATTTCATTGAACAGATTGTTCATACCCTTGGTTTGTATCTCTGTGCCTTCCTCAATCCCAATAACTCTTAAATTTGGTCTTTTCATGATGTCCCATATTTCTTGGAGGTTTCGTTCATGATTCCTAACCATCTTCTCTGTTTGTTCGACTTTGTTTTCAAGATTAAATATTTTGTCTTCATTGTCTGAGGTTCTGTCTTCCAAGTGATCTATTCTGTTAATTATGCTTTCTATTGAGTTTTTAACTTGGTTGATTGTTTCCTTCATTTCCTCGTTTCCTTCAAGGATTTCTGTTTGTTTTTTTCTCAGAACTTCTATCTCTTTATTGAAGTGATTTTTTGTTTCCTGAAATTGCTGTATTAGCTGATTATTCATAGCCTGAATCTGCTCTCTTCTCACCTCATTCTCTTCTCAGATCATTTTAATTATGAACATTCTGAACTCCATTTCTGTCATTCCTTCTACCGTGCTCTCTTTGGGATCTCTTGATGTATCATCTAGGTTTGTTTGGGACACTTTCTTCCCGTGTTTTCTCATGCTGCTCATATATCTTCCCCTCTAGTAGTGCAAATCAGAGGGTTGCAATTTCCCTGTAAAGACTTAGGGCATCCCTGCAGATTTCCAGTAACTCACCAGATGTTTGCGAGGTGCTTGATCAAGTGGTGACCCAAGATAGCTGCTGTCTCACAACCTCCAGGTTGGGAATGATCAGTACTTCTGGGCAGAGGCAACCAGGAGGTGCAGCACCGTGGCCCTGGAGCCGCAGCGCCGTGTCCCCTCGGGAAGGGGTGGGCTTAGGTCCGAGGGCTCAGACAGCTCAAGATGGAGTCTCTCCGCCATGGAAGCTGTAGAATGGCGCCGACCGGGCCCAAATTCCCCGCTGGAGCAGGCAAGCAGCTCTGATCCCGGCCAAATCTTACCTGGAGCCTCAGCACCGTGTCCCCGCAGGAACGGGTGGGCTTAGGTCTGAGGGCTCAGACAGCTTAAGATGGAGTCTGTCCGCCAGGGAAGCTGTAGAATGGTGCCAACCGGGCCCAAATTCCCCGCTGGAGCCTCAATGCTCTCTCCCTCCACTCCTCCAGTGCCAGCACATGGAAGCCCAGCGATCCTTTTGTATTTTATTTAGAAACAGGGTCTTGCTGAGTTGCTTAGAGCCTTGCTAAGTTGCTGAGGCTGGCTTTGAACTTGCAATCTTCCTACCTCAGCCTCCTAAACCACTGGGGTTACCAGCACATGCCACCACCCCCAGCCAATTTAAATCTTTTAACCCTTCCTTCTGATGTCCTGCTATCATTGCATACCAGAAGCAGTATTTTTTTTGCACCTTCAACTTAGAATCCTTATCATGTATCTGCATAAATGTTAGCATATACAGAATCTCTTCCATTTACTTTATTTCTAACGTACTAACTCTAATTGCAAGATTGGATCATAATCCAGAAAGTCATTCAAACCAGATTGTGGTTACAATAAAACATCCATGTCTTTGGCTTATACTGAGAGGTGGCCCATTCAGCCAAGATCTTCCTCAAAAATCTACCTATAGGATCAACACATCATTGCTCATGTCTTAAAGGTCTAGTAACAGATAAGAGAAATGAAACAGATATAGAAAACCATGGTCAAGAAATGGGAAACTTTAAAACAGACTGATATGCACATACAAAATTTCTTCCACTTACTTTAAAACCTCTGGCAAACCAACTCCAACTGCAAGATTATATAATAATTCAGAAAGACATTTGAAGTTTAGATCATTACAGTAAATCATCATCTTTTTCTTAGACAGGCTTATACCATAGGTGGCCTTTTTAGTCAATATGCCTCCCAAGATGTAGGCTCTTGGGAAAGATATTGGCTGAAAGAGCTGCCTGTTGGTATAAGCCTATCTTATATCACTGCAGTAACATTAATCCTGTAAGTAGTCTCCTGGGAAAGATATTGGCTAAAAGGGCCATGCCTTTCTTTCATTAAAAGGAGCAGTAACAGACAGTCAAAAGTACCAACAGACAAGAGGGAGTCCCAGGCCCAAGGTCAACAAACAAATGATTACCTAGAAAGACCAGAAGGGAGTACAGACATCCCTAAGTTCTCAACTCCTGCTTCACTGAGACTCCTACACCAGTGGCACCATAGACATTCTCACAAAGAGGAACCATATGTTCCTCTGAAGAGGAACCAGATGCATAGAATCAAGGGTCTCAGCATGCACACCAGGAGACTTATCAGATGGCCAAGCATGTCCTGACTTTTCCATGTTCAGTTGCCTTTTTTCTCAATGTGTTCTCAGAACGAGCAACTAGTACCATTCAGGGAGAGAAGATGGGAGTTCCTCCAAACAAAAAGAGCTTCAGCAGCTTCTGGGACAGTCCCTCAGTCCCTCCCTTTACTCATAGGGATAGTTGTCTGGTTTGACCTGAGGCAAACTCACTCATCTCCTAACTCTTCAACCTCAGCTCTCAACAAATTCACCGGCCATTGTGCATCTTCAGCATGGAAGTGGGGTTTGTTTGGAGGGCCAAATCTGCTCAAGAAAGCTGTAGTTGGGGTAGATCTAAAGTCCATCTGGGTCACCAATTTGTTACCAAAAGTTCTGTTCTTGTCCCCAATACCAATCCAATAATGAGGACAGGAAAACTTTTATTCCTTTGCTAGCAAAGGAAAACACAGAGGACTCCTGACCCAGAGGCTGGGATTCTGCCCATTCGTGGGATCATGGACTTTTTAAGGAAGTTAAGTCCTCATTTCACATGTTCTCTGAAGACAGTTGTAATTCACTTGTTAATTTGGGAGATAGTCATTTCTGAAATCTTCTGGTTCCATCCCCATATCTGAATTATTTGTAATGGGTGCCTTCTCAAGGACAGATAATTCTGCCTAGGGTTGGGAAGAGAGGTTGTCCTATTTCCCTAAGATTAGGGTAGTAAGTAGGGGGCAGTGTCACATGAGGCTCAGGAGGATAAGGCAGGAAGATCGGGAGTTTTCAAAGCCAGCCTCAGCAAAAGCAAGGTGCTAAGCAACTCGGAGAGACCTTGTCTCTAAATAAAATGCAAAATAGGGTTGGGGATGTAGCTCAGTGTCCAAGTGTCCCTGAGTTCAAGCCCTGTACAAAAAAAAAAAACAAAAAAAATTGGGGAGGAAGAGAGGAGAAAGAAACACGAACATTTCAAAAGTAAGTCCCAGTGGCAGAGCAGCAAGGGTTACATTCAAAGCATAATGTGGGCCACTGTTAAGAAAACTTAATGAAACAGGGAAGACAAAATAGAAACAAGTAATAATGATTACATAAAATATCAAAGGAGTTGTAATAATAGGCTAACTAACTACAAAACAATTAGGTTATACTCAAATCTCATGTCATATCAAAGTGTAAATTCCAGAAGGATTAGCATAATTGACTATAAAAATTTAAGCTGTAAAATAGATACTAATGAATTTATTTCAATTGAATTTAGAGTATGTCTAATCATGAAAATGAAATCACAAAGAAGAAGGTATATCACAAAGGAAAAATATGGAATTTTGATGACATCATTAAATAAATCCTGAGCTAAAATTATTTTTAAAAACTCATAAAGGCATTTATTATTTTGAGATGAATACTCACATATTATTTCTAATATTAAAGAACTTTAATATTAGACACTTTGAAACCTACATGTTCCCCCACAAATGAGCAAAGAGCAGGAGAAAATACATAAAGAACAAATTTTGAAAGGAAATCTACTAAGAAGAAAAAATTGCAAAGATGTATTGTCTCCCATAATGTCACAAAAGAATAAAAATGAATATATGATGAGTATCAGAAATTAACCTTTCATATCTTGATTATTGAAATAAAAAGTAACTCCTTTATGGAAGATGATTTGATAGTGAATACCAGTAGGAGTCAGGATCAGGTTTGTGCTCCATAAGTGTAAGAATGAACACTGCCGATGCCGCCAAGGTGAGCAAGTGAGCAGGAAGGTAATAGAAAGACTCAGAAATCCTGGTGCCGTGTACCTGGGAGTGGCAGGAGGACAGTTTGTCTTGTAGCATTTTTTTTTTTTTTGGTACCAAGAATTGAACCCAGGGATACTTAACCACTGAGCCACATCCCCAACACTTTTTAGTTTTTATGTTAAGACAGTATCTCACTAAGTTGCTTAGGTCCTCACTAAATTGCTTTTAGTGAGGACCTAGGTCCTCACTAAATTGCTTTTAGTGAGGACCTAGGGACTGGCTTCGAACTTAGGATCCTCCTGCCTCAGCCTCCAGAGCCACTGGGATTACAGGCATGTGCCAGCACACCCCACTAGTATTCTTTCTTTTAAAGTCACATAAGGAGAATTGTTAAGCTCCTCCTGATAGTTTCTTGATATTTCAGTTGTCCTGTGGGGGAATGGAGGCTGGATTACAACATCACTCTCTTCAAGATGGAAATTTATGTTGTTTCTGAGAAACAGGAACAACATGTCTGGACACATTCAAGTGACTGTCCTCCTACTAGCCCTCTTGTTGACCTTTACTGTCCCTGCCCTACTCTCCACTGCCTAACCTTTTTTATTTCAATCTCAACAGCATAAATAGAGATGTTAAAATATGATTCTGATTTAAGAACTTTTCTACATGCTTTGCATATGCATCTAAGTATATAATCTTATAAGTTTATGAAGGGTTATCATTATTCCCCTTTTACAAGTGAGAAAACTAAGGTATGAGAGGCAAAATAAACTCAGGGCTCACAGTTGATGAGTGTCAGAGTCAGGTTCAAAACCAGGATGCTGTCTCAAGAGTTCACATACATAAACATCACAATTAATTTACCTCTCTGCGTTTAATAATCCTACTTACAGAAATAAGTAGGAGAAAGTATAAAGATATATGTAGAATATATTTGCATAAGGGATTTTTTTAAGTAGCTATAACTTTGATATGAAGTTAAGGATCCAAACACAGAAGAGATTTTTTAAAACATTTACATTAATCAAAATTGGCAACAGTAATCATTGCTTCAGGCTGGTGATTAATCCCACTCATACCCTTCACTTTATAGAGCTTAGGTTAGTGACAAAACAAACATCTGACTGAAGCTCTTTAAGTAAGTTTGTCAAATTCATAGCAGTACCTAGAGAAGCATGGATTTCAGGGAAACAGGAAGCAGGCCATAGGAAGAATCAAGTGTTGAAAGCGTACAATTGCTCCTTTCAATCTTCTTTCTCGTCCTTCCTTGTTAACCTAAACGTTCCTTTGCAAAGTTCTGCCTTGTTATCTATTATAAAAGATTTTGTCATTTCAAGTAGAGATAAAAGACTGAGTCTGTAGGTGTGCCTAATCTCTGTATTAACTAACCTCTTTCTAGGGGATAGAAAAATAAATGGATAATAGACATAACAGAGATGGATGGATAGATTGATAGATAAGATAGATGATAGATAATGTATGCACACATACATCTATTCATATTTCTAATAGTAGGTAGGTACATGGAATGATGGATAAGTAATAGATAATAAACAGGTAGATGGTGATAGATAGATAGACAGATTGACCCCTGTGCTAGACTGATTTTCTGAATATGCTTTACAGTCTAAAGTTTAGGGGAAAAAATCTAATCCTCAGTTCATGTTGAACCTTTTGATCTCATAACTTACATCAGCAGATATTGTGTACCAGAAATCAACCTACATTTCAATTTTATTTTGATGACTCTTTGAATACTGTACCCTGAATCAACTAAGAAAAGAACTAGAAAAAATAATCCATGAACTAAAAGGAAAGTTATATGTTGCAAAAGATCAGATTCATAAATGTCAGATAATGTGAATTGATCTCTTCATATGTGGAGTGTCAGAAACATTAATACGAACCAAGAAAATAAAACAGAAAAGATGAATGAAGAAAGGCAGTGGAAGAAAAATCCAAGAGAAGTAATCACTGGTAACTTTTTACCAAAAGTCTCTCCAATGAATATAAGATCTTGAAAGAAATATTGAGTTTTCCTTTCCCCTGTGACACTCTCTGTATCATCCAGGTTATGACAACTCCAAATAAATATCATCTATGAAATGCAGACTGATTTAACAATGAGGCATTCAATGAATACTGAGAATTGAAAAGTGTTTCATTTCTCTATTAACTTGATGATATAATTTACAGCTAGAGGGGATTTGTGCTCCTATGAGGAATTTGGGGTATTAAAGTATTTAGATTTGTAAAATTGTCAGATTAAAATGCTGGTCATGGACATAAGGATCTAAAAGGCTTGGAATGCAGGCCCTGAAGAAAACATTTACTATATAGAGGGTTAAATTACTAAACTACATGAAAAAACTTCTGAGTTTTAAAAGAATGAATAAGAAGACCTTAATACTTATCCATTTATACCTTTGAATAAAAATGACCCTCCTTTAAAAAACAGATGATTTTAAGCAAATTCTCAAATATAGATTTGCATGCATTTCTTTATGAATTTTATGGGATTCTGAAGTACATTAAGTATCTCGGATCAACAACAAAAAGTTTTTGTCAGGATAACATAAAGGAAATGTTATTATAAATATACATAGCTTATCATTTAGGTTTGTATGTGGAAGTTATATGTAATAATGAAGAATATATAGAATTGACATGGGAGCTTGTATGAATTTAAGATGATATTTTAAGAAGAGAATACAGAAATTTAAAAATGAATATATGTGTACAAACATCTTGATTTCAAAATTAAGAGTTTGGAATAAATTGCTTTTTTGAGCATATATCAATATATGTAAAATGTGTACTTGAAACAATGAATTAGGTAATTATTGACAAATAAGTGTTTAGAATTTTGGAGAATGAGTCAGTAGGTTTTCTCATCATCTATACGGCTGATAATCTCCACCAAGACAAGCTCGTAATTGAAAGTGAACTATTTCTAACACTTTATTTAGAAAACTCCAGTTGTAAAGATTTTAAAGAATTCCAATGTCCTCCGATTCCAAATAAGCAAAAAATTTGAACTAATGTTCTCCGTTAGTAAACATTGTGATGAGATGTGATGTGAAATTGTGATGAGAAAATCTTCCTTTTCATAATGAAAAGGACTTTAGTCATATATTTTATTTTTTAAATTTGTTCCTTTTAATTATACATGACAGTAGAATGTATTTTGACATATCATACATACTTGGAGCATAACTTCCCATTCCTGTGGTTGTACATTACCTGGAGTTAAACTGGTCATGTAGTCATATATTTTAAAATATAATACCAAATGTAATCTCCTCTTTGTTCTCCTGAATAATCCCTTTATTTTGTCCGGGTGTATGTCCTAGCTGTCTTTTAGATATTTGCTGTACTTGTGCTGCTATCCCTTATATGTAAACATTTGTCAAATATACCTTCTGCATTATGAACTTACCCTTCTTGTTTTCAAAATGTGCATTTTGATTTTTTTGAATGTATATCATTTGTCACTTTGTCCACATATGACTATGGAACTTTTCATTCCAAAGGAATCATAAAAGCCTAGGAAGTGCATGTGTACACATTTTTGTGTGTTGGAAGGGGGAATTTATCTTAGTATCTTAGTATATCTTATTTATCTTATTCATCTTATTTATTTATCTTAGTATATCAAATAAAAACTATACAACTAATGCAATACAAGTTAAAGTGGGAAAGTCCCCACTTCCGGGTGGCGATTAATTCTCCTTATTTCTTTGGCACTAATGTCTTAAGAAATTGAGAGAGAAATCTTGATAAAAAATAAAGAAGTAAAAGAAAAAGTAAAATATGTGGATTCATTTTTAAATGATGTTTTATTATTATTAGAAATAATAATTGTACTTAAGCATTAAGAATGACATGCATATAAATAATATTCCTTATTTATTAAAGTCAGTTCATATACATATATATAGATATACATTATAAAATTTTCTTACCCTGAAACTCCCATAAGTAGAAATACATTTGTCACCTGATTTAAGAGACCCATTTCAGAATAACAGAAACATATCAATACGTAAATGAATCATTAAATGAATCAATGACTTTTGAACACATTCATTTAAAAAACTATGCTAGGATAATAAAATCAAAGGTAGTTCCTTTTGTTTATTAAGAAGCATGCTCATTTCCCTGGATTCTCTCATTCCTTCCATTATTTACCTAAGAAAAGTTAGATATGAGTGAGCTTTTATAACCTTAGGTACTACCACTAATCTCTGAGATGTCAGTTTTCTGAGTGGAGATATAGGTATGCTATGATTATAATGTTTAAAAATAGGTTCTCTGAAAATACTTAAATAAATTAAAGCCCTGAATTGTTGCTTGTGCCAATTTCCATTGTGTAAATACTCCCAGGCTTACTTTTTAATCTTTTAATATGTAGTAGTTAAGAAGAAATTTGCATAACTCACCCTAGGCAGCTGACAAATGTCCTTTCCATACTTCATTGCTTCTGAGACACTCTTTAACCCCCCGGGGCACTGCTCCCACATCTAGGATTTCTTGGAGGCTGTTGTAATTTCTGACCTGTTATCTTTGAGTTCACTCAGCACCAATTTATTTGGCCTCAGCTTGTTTCCTGTTGCAATTCTAGGACAAGGGCTGGGAATGTTTTTTCTTTTTAAGGGCAAGAGAAGAAATATTTGGACTTAAGGGACAAGTATTTTCTGTTGAAAAAACTTAACTTTGCCCTTGAAGTATAAAAGCAGTCCACACATGATGGGTGAAATGATGGATGTGACTGTGTTCTAATAAAACTTTATGTTTAAAAAGGCAAAGGGTCTGCAGACCTGAGTTGGCTGTCTCCTACTTGTGAATCCAAGAGACTGCTTCAACCTTCATCCAGCTCTGTGCTTCCAGCTACTGGACAAAAATGCTACTGAGAGCTAGCCTATTCCCAGACTAAATGGTGCTCTACGGCATTTGTCTCTGATTCTCAACTCAACTATCTCATGCCAAACCAAGACACCAGAGAAGAGAACTAAAAATCTTAGTCAATTACTTTTGCTCTGCTTTCTTCTGTTATCTTGTCTCTTAATCCATGCACAGAGAGGAAGGCAGAATTATTTCTGACATGTCATGTTAACCCTTTACTAAAGAACAAAAGTGACATAGTCCAGGTGGCTCATACCATGGTGGAATTCTGTGTTCCTGGTCCTTCAGAATGACTCTTTAGAAATTTGGACTATCTTTTTTGTCCAAAGCTGGATTTCAAAACTACCGACTTGCTAATGGAGTCTAGTATCCCAACTGTTCTGAGGTAACATACTCATTCCAACATCACTGGAATAGGATTTGAAAGGGAATTAGAAGTGCTTGTTAGTAATTCCTATTATGTATCATATTAACATCAGGAAATACCAAAGTAATGATTTTCATGTTTTCTCTTGTATTAACTTTTTTAAATTACATGATTTGTTTTATTTTTATTTATTTATTTATTTACTTATTTATTTTTGTGCTGAGGAAGGAGTCCAGGGTTTGTTTACCACTGAGCTACAACCTCAGCCTTTTTTATTTTTTATTTTGAAACAGGGTCTCACTAAGTTTCTGAGCCTCCTATCTCAGACTCCCAAAAGTCTCTGGAGGTGTAGGCATGTATCACTGTGCCTTGCCTTGTAAGACTTATTTTTAAATAAAAACAATTAAATTATTAAAATATTTGAAAATGAAAAGAACATGGACAGTTATACAAATATTCCAGAAGTCATGCAATAATATTTTCACAAAAACTCAGAGGAAATTTAGAAAATAGACTAATTAGCAAATAAAGAATTAAAAACACGGTTAAAGCAAAATGAAATAGACTCCTTTGCCAAAACTTGTCTAAGAGTTTTAGCTGCAAACAAAGGGGAATAGCTGTGTAATAGGAATGCTATGCCAGATGTTCTAATTACCCTGAACCTAAACTAATCATTGGTCCTGCTTTGGTCTAGAAGAAAAAAAAAAATTCTTTCAAAAGCACTAGGATTTGTGTACATAAACTCCCTGTTTTTTCTCATTCTTGTTCTTAGTCCTATCACTTAAAGTCTAAATAGGTTAGAAATAACCTATTTGAATCTTTATATTTAAACATGAGACTAATGTAATTCTCTGTGGTATGAAAATTGGTGTCTGCATTTGAATTGTCTTGCAAGGAATATTGAAGAAAAATAAAGATCTTGCAGATAACCTGCCCAATACAGTTTGAGAATTTAATTTTGAATTAAAGGATCTCTGGAATCCATCTTTATTTGTCTGTATTTTGGTAAGGGAAATTATATTTTATTCATTTGGAATGTATTTTAGAGCATTTTCTTCTTTAAAATTTCAAGAGCTAGGTTAGTATTATTTACATCATTTATGTATGAACACAAGGAGATCAAAATGCCTATGCCTAAATAATTCTTTAAAAATGTGCCATTAGAAAAATCAGAACATCATGTTGTAATTATGACTCTTTATGAAATGTCGTTATATTTAGAAATATATTCTATTGTGAAATAGTTGTTAGCTCCACAAAAAGAAAGAAATCTAATGTGAATAAAACACATGTGTAGGTTGTTTTTCTAATAATATTTTCTTAAACATTTTTATTAATTGATAAAAAGTTTAAGTAAATACTACTTTTTACTTCAATTGAAATTTCATGCATTTTTAAAACTAGCTATAGAGTGACATCTTTAAAATCATAAATCTCAATACATATATAGTGACTTATTAGCATAAAAATAATTGAAATAGGAAACAAAGATAAATAGGAATTTAAAAATTCAAAGTTGTCACCCAGCTCATCTATACACATTTTTTAAATTTATAATTAAGGAAACTCATACAAACTTTTCCTCAACTCACACATTCTGACAAAAAAAATTGATTGCACCTGAATTTAAACTGTGTGGATAGGGGAGCTGGAATATAGAAGAAAGAAACAAGACTAGGGAAGTCAGACACAAAATCACATCCAGTGGTGCTCATCTGTTGCCATCATTTGATGTCAAGGCAATGGAAGGATGCAAAACCAGTTAATTATTTGCTTGAATGATAAATGCAACCTGTAAATATGTTTGATTTTGAGATTCTTAATGTATTTAAGCTGAAAAGCAATCACTTGTTCAGGGGAAGCAAAGCTTGTTTATTTGGATTTTTGCCTGATGACTGGCTTGCTTCTTTTCCTGATACTAACACCTGAGAGAAATAGCCAGGGAGCCCCTAAGATGTGGATACATTTTTCCTCTGGACTCTTCTTTAAAAATTCCCAAGTGAGTCCTATTTACCACTGTGTACTGCTTTCTTCAGTGAAAGCCAATTTTCTAAGTAGCCATGTTACTAATTAGGAATGTGATTATCTAATTTGATTCACATTAAAATTAAGACTATTTGGAGAAGGGATTATTTCGTGAAGGCCACAAGGATGCTTTAAGACTAAACCAGATTTCTGGAGTCAGAGGTAAGAGCATTTCCCATATCAAATTTTATTTTATTTGGTTATTTTCTGGTCAACTGTGTGGATTCACTATAATTTCTCTTCCATTTTTTTATACATTTATTTATCAGTATAGTCTGATGGGCTTTTTTTTTTTCACTTGAAATGTTTATTCTTTGTTATTCTCAAAAACTCCTTATAGATTTCCTAAGTTATAGGTGAGGAATAGATGCAATTTGAAAAATAAATTGATTCAACGTTCAATTCAGACAAACACTTGCATGTATACAGAGCTTGAAAACAATACATTTGCAAAGAATGAATGCATAAGTCTCCAGACTAAACTTACCTATGGCTCAAATATTTCTTAGCTATAATTTTGCAAATTCAGTTTATCATGCTTTGGGGTAGAGATAATTTTTTAATCCTTTGTTGTTTACTTTATTTCAAATAGTGTATAACACATTGGTTTTTTTGTTTTTTTGGTTTTATTTTTGGTGCTAGGGATTGAACCCAGGGGCACTCCACCACTGAGCCACATCCCCAGCCCTATTTTGTATTTTATTTAGAGTCAGAGTCTCACTGAGTTGCTTAGGGCCTCACTAAGTTGCTGAGGCTGGCTTTGATCTCGCGATTCTCCTGCCTCAACCTCCCAAGCCACTGGGATTACAGGCGTGCGCCACCTTGCCCGGCTATAACACATTATTTAATGGGTTGAATGGGTTTTACATGAATGAACAAAAGCTAAATAAAAATCTTAAGTCAATCATTCTGTTTTATTTGTGATTTGATTCAATCCTTAATAAATTGTTAACAAGTTCCATTCATGTAAAGTTTCAGTAATGGGAATAATGTTTTCTTAATATGTATGTTTTATCAGTGAGGATCATTTCAGAAATAAGCTAGAGGATAAAATAGTTGCATGAAACAGTGAAGAGACTTACCTCAAGTAATAAGAATAATGCATGGAAGGGTGGCTTTTCCATTGGTTAATTCACTAGCTCAATGACATTGTTAAGGATCTGGGTTCAGTTCGTTTCTCTGCTCTGTTGCTCCTACTGTGTTTCCAGCATGCCTCATGAATATGAGAACTGCAGCCTCTCCAGGCAACATACTCCCTTTCTAATGTAGCATGGCATGAAATGTCCAATCACTAGCAAGAAGGAATGGAATCATCAATCACCATTCACCCCTGGGCCTGGAAAGAGTAAATAATAGTGGGGTTAAAATCCATTTACTGGAGACATGACTAAAACAGTCTAGTATGTATTATATTGCATTAGAGTTATTTTACTTTTCAAAGAATGATTCAGATCAGAAGCACTTACTATTTTTACTATGAGTTAAAAAGCTTGTTTTTTTGAAATTTATCTAAAATTTTCATACATGCCTAATTCGTTTGGAATTATGCAAACTTGTTTGATTGCTACAAATAATTATTGGGAGTAAATTTTTCATTTTTTAGCCTAGATATATGTATTTAGATTATGGAAACAAATTCCTAGCTTTTGTGAATTAAGCTCATTAATGTTGTTTTCTTCTCAGTGGGTCTTAAAGCTAACCATTACAAAAGTTAAAAAGAAAAAGGAAGGAAGGAAGGAAGGAAAGAAGGATGAGAGGAAGGAAAGGAGAAAGGAAAGAAAGAAGGGAGGGAGGGAAGGAAGGGGGAGGATAGAAAAATGTAAGTGTACATTCTAAATTGCAGGGAAATCTGTCTTCGCTTTTTATTAAGATAGAAATATTTCAAAGGAAATATTTGAATCATAGCAAAAACTATATAAATATTTTTGTTTTTCTCTTTAAACATTTTGCAACTATGGCTGAGTGCCCACATGTGTTTCCCATGTTATAAGCTAGTGTATTGGTGGAAAGATGATTAAGGTATATTTCTTTCCCAAATCCCATAGCTATATTGACTTGTATTTCAGTGGGAAAAATAGTTTATTTAAAATAGGGATCTTTTTGAAGCATCTTTAAAGTCATTGCTCTCATAACCCAGGAAGATAAAAGTTGCATGATAAAGATAACATGACAATCTTGCTTTGTACAGAATCTACCAGCTACAGATTTTCCAAGAAACAGTACACAAATTTAGAAGACCTATCTTCTGTTTCAGATGAAAGCAAGAATATTGCCTCATTTTCATAAGAAACATATTGCAAGTGGAATAATTAAAAAACATGAAAACACTTAAGGCATATATTAGCCACATGTGCATCCATGCTATCATCACAAAGGGTCCCAAAGATCCTACCTAGTCTTCCTCTGCCATTTACCCCACTCTAAATGAAGTATAACTTAGGGTTGGGACAAGGGTAAGATCATCAATTGATGCAAAAATCTAAATTTACATGAATTTGTGACATTTCATGATAAATAAGTGACTGACTATACTGATATAGTGCACAATAATTAGTTACAGTATGATTGAAATATGGGGATCATGATGGTCTCCCTCAATCTTAAAGGAACCTGAAATTCATTTAGAATTACTAAAAGCTAAATTATGTGTTGAGTTTTTAGTGAGCACTAGAAAAAACAACACCATGGATTATTTCAGATTATATTATTTCAAACAAAATTTAAGTAGAAATTAGAAAACTATCAGTTTTCTATTGCTGCATAATAAATTGCTATAAACTTACTAGCTAAAAC
>JAJEJO010000881.1:55351-71545 GCA_020662805.1 Glaucomys volans | reverse complement strand
AAAAAAAAAAGTGTAGAGAGTAGTTCTCATCTCTGCTTATGTGCCTTTACTAAGTTCGTGGATGATGTTTAAATTGATTTCCTTGTTGCTGAACTAAGACCCTCTGTTTCTGGAAGCTGTTGTTGGCAGAGTGCAGTCAGCATCCCAGGCCCTCTGGAGTTCATTACCCAACTTTCATAGACAGGTCACAAAATGTGTGCAGCCGAAGCACATTCTCTCTGCCTTCTCTTCAGCCACCACCAAGAGGAGATGCTCAGTTTTAAATGGGCTCATGTGTATGCCCAGCCCCTCGGGTCAGTCTCCCTTTTACTCCACTCTACTGCAACATAATCACAAGAATTAAGTCTTCTCATAGTCACAAGTTTCATCTCCACTTAAAGAGGAGAGAATAATTCAACAGCAAGAGACACTGGGGTTCATCTTAGAATTCTACCTAACATAATCTCCACCATAATGAGAAAAAAAGTAGTGACCAATCATGACAACTGCCACTGCTCTCATTCCTGTGACTCTTTCAAAAAAGTGATTTGCATTGAAACAATATAGATCCCCTTGCCTGTACAGCCCCCTTAAGCCATTTAACATTTGATTTCATCATCATGCATGATTTGCACTATCCCTTATGCTGTCCAAAGACTCCTTCAGAGATTGCTACTATGCTTTCCTAATAGTGGCCATGAACAGCAGACTCACCAAGACTGTGCAGAAAATTGTGAATTGGTTCATTTTTTGGTCCTTTTAAATATGCCAATCTGTATTTTATCACTATACAATTTAAGAAGTATCTTTTTCATTTCATCTCTCTGGAACCCCTGAGACCATAAATAGTATAGTTCTAGGACTTGATATCTTTTAAATTTGACTACATATCTATCATCCCCACGTTACTACCTTGGGGATGACAGGACAGGGGACGATTGTCTGACAGTTATCCACATCTTTCATGTGTTATTGCCCCTTAGTATTGAGCAACAGTCTAAATAACAGAAGAGGTAAGTGCAGACTCTCAGGGTGGACTGGTAGACACGTGGCCAGGAGCCTGAAGTGGTAGTGGGGTGGTTGTCCTGGGTGCCAGCAGAGGGTAGTCCATAGGATAAATCTGTGTTCACCACTGCAGCTCTCTATTGCCATAGACTGGAGACACTAAGCACATTCTTATTTGCAGACCAAATCTATGCTCAAGTTCAATGTCAGTGGCCTAGAGCCTGCTCTTTATGAGTTATTTCCCTAAAAGAGCCATCAGCGCTACTATAGTGGTTCAGTCCCTTGTAGTCTTTGAAAATATAGAGTGGTGGTCAGTGGAGAGGTCTGGCTCACTCTGCCACCCTCTTTAAACTCAGCTATCCAAAGAGCTTCACATGACCTTGTAAAGGTCGGCCCTGAGCTCCTCCGACCATCTGGTTGACCTAACAAAGTGTTTTGTAATAATGTCAGGGATCACTGGACTGCACTGAGAAGACCAGAAACCATAGCAGGTTCCAGACCCTGGAGGAGGCCTTAAAACTTTCCAAGGAAGGACAGGGAAGACTGGATCTAGGACCAGGGTAGAGTTCACATGTGGCCTGTTCCTGGGGCTATGTAAGGTTCCAGACCCCCTTTCTTCAGCTTGGGTGCCTCTATCCTGTCCCTTGCTCACATGCAGGTCTTCCACAAATTTCTTCCTTGTCTCACTCCTGGACCATCAGCAATATAATGTAGATTAATTTTGTTCCACCAAAATAGACCATTGATACATATTACTGAATCCAGATTGATTTTCTCCATAAGGAAATTCTGTTGCCACCTCCTGCATTTTTCTCCTGGCTACATACTGCACTTGAAAGTTCCTCCACGCTATTTCACAAATGTTATTGGGATGTTAAACTCTTTCGTTTTGTATACAGTAGAGACTGACTGCATGAACATGAAGTGGACAATAGTTTCCTCTCATTTTTCTTGTTCAAAAATATCTCAAAATCAAATTTCTTCTCCAGTTGGATTTTATAATGAGGTATGACTTTTAAATCTGATTTTATCATATCCAACAAATAAATCTTTAACCCACAGGGTTAGAAAATTCCATTTGTATTCATCAGGTCTATTATTTTGCCTTCAGTCATAATCTCATCCAAATCATCACATGTAGTACAGATAGGAGAGTTTTTCATTTTTCTAAAGTCCTCCAGTTCTACAGACTCCTTTAGGAACTTGTTCACATATTTAACAACCTCTCCTGTCAAAAAATTCATTTTTATCTCTCACTTTTCAGCCTAGTTATTTCTCTCTTTAAAAATTTCTGTAAACCTGTGGCTAGGTCACTTTTTTTAACCCTTTTATTAGAACTATACATATATTAAATGTAATTAAACAAAAGGAGGAATTGTGAATTTTGAATTCCTTGGGATTTGGTTGAATGACACATGCCCAAATAGGAATGAAAAAGATAAATCTGGAATATATGATGCATTTTAGGAAAGTTTCTGCTCTCTTTAATTATCCTTTCTGAAAACGTACATCATATAAAACAGCTGCAAAAAATCTTATATTAAAGTTGTATTATAATTTTAAATCAGATAATTATTAGTCTATAACTAATTTTAAGGCTTGTATATATTTAAGGTAAGTTTAAATCTATAATTATTTTGTTTACTATGCAAGTAAAAATCTTTATGCCTCCAACTTATATGTCTAAGTTCTGAAATACTAATTTTCCCAATTTCCTTCAACTAGAAAGGACAGAATCTGTTTCACATACATAAAAACTTAAATGTATATGTGGTCCAAGTTTAGATTTGCCTCCTACTAAAGCTGAATGAGAAGGAAGTTTCCAAACATATTGGTCTTATTTTATAGAAAATATAAATTAAGACCCTGATGTGATTTTTCTATTTAAATTTATATGCAATTCAAATCAGGCAAAAAATAAACAAACACCCAACACCTCTGTGCTAACACAGCAAATCCAATTATTTTTTAAATATGCTAACTAAATAATACATTAATTTGTTTTTTCTGATATATTGACAAAAATGAACATTGCTTGAGTTAATCTGAAAAGCATGGCATTCTTAGTCCCCTTTGTTTCCAAACATCATTTGCCTTATAACTATAAGGACCTTAAAATTATTGCTTAATTCCTATAAGGACATTTGCATATTTTGGTAAAGGGTAGAAAAATTGAGTTCTTTAGGACAAGAAGACAGGTCTAGAAAGCAGCAGGGGAATGTGCCAGCAGGAAGAGGAGAGGAATAGTTCAGTGATCAGGGAGATAGGTGGACAAGCTCCAGCTAGACCTGTACCCCATACAACTGCCCAGCGCAGGCAAGTGCACCCTGAGGAAGACTGGTAATAAATGCTCCATCTACCAACTTGGATTTGTTCAATTTATTAAAACCAATTAATCAGAACACTGTATATTGTTTATAGTATTTCCTGATATGAAAAAAGAATGTCTTTCATTATAATGTATGTGTTTCATTCTAGGTGTTAAGAATAAATATTTTATTTTATTATTATTATTTATTTTATATTTATTATTGTGATTTTTCATTCTACCCAATTTCTACTCCTATGCCAATAACGTGTATGTATGGAGGAAAAGAAAAAGAAAAGCAAAACAACATAAATTCTGTTAAGCTTATGGGAAGTTAGAAAATCATAATGGTGCTCTCAATTTCCTGGAGCAAAATAATTATACCATCAGGAATTGCTATTTTGCTATAAAATGTAATATTTTCTGTGAGAGAGGGAAGACATGCAGTCTGAAAGAATATTTAACTGGAATGCTCTGAGTCAAGTGGCCGGGGTTGTGCATCTGAAGTCACATGTAGGGGATGCTTTGTTATAAATAGATATTTTAAGTTATCATGATCAATGCTGGGTGACACCAAGGTACAATAAGAAATAATAGTAACAGTAATAATAAAATGGATGAGATCAGCAATAAAGAAAAGAAGCAGAACAAACCAGGACTCTGCCTCCAAAAAAAATATCTTGCTAAAGAGGAAGAAGAAAGGATGGGGGTGGAGAAGCAGAGGACATGCTCACATCTGGTGCATGGGGGAGGTGAAATGCCAGAACTCAGACATTAGAAAAACATGTTGGGTTGCCTTTTGATCTAAGAAGTCAAATGGATAATGCTGAGAAGCAAACCAAAGAAGTACAGCATCAGGTCAGCCAGGAAGGAATTTGTTTTTAAAAGCAAAGTGAGAGACAATTTTTGAAAGCAGTATTGCAAGTGCTTTCAAAGGAAAATGATGACATAATTCATTATTTAAACTAGCACACTTCTGAAAGTAAAGGGAGTGCTGTAAGATGGCACAAGAATAACAAGCACTTAACTCTGGAGGATATTTAAGATGCAGCCTATGGCAGGAGGTAACAGCATGGCAGTTTTCTCAGGACTGGTGTTTGGCATAGCACACACCATGTGTCTGTCGCCCTAAAGCTTTGGTTAGCATGCCATGTAAACTAATTCTAGTTAGGCAGGCAGCTGAAACCCTTTTACAAATACCTCCAGAGTGGGTCAGTTTCAGAGTGTAATTCTCTTACACTAAGATTTCAAAGAGGCCCCCCTTTTTTGTTCTTTTTGGTCTCATATACCAATGAACTTTAACAGAAATAGTGCAAGACTTTGCTTAATAGGCCATTTAGGGATCCACTATTCCTCCATCTTGTGTTTTGTTTTTGTTTTGCTTTCCTAGAAGTCTTTTAATTTGATTTAATTTTTTGTACCAGGAATTGAACCCAAGAGCAATTAACCACTGAGCCACATCCCTAGCCCTTTATTTATTTATTTATTTTATTATTTTATTTTGAGACAAGGTTTCACTTAGTGCTTAGCACCTTGATAAATTGCTGAGGTTGGCCTCAGACTTGCTATCCTCCAACCTCAGCCTTCCAAGCTGCTGAGAGTACAGGCATGAGCCTCTAAGCAAGCTTTTTAGTTACTTTTAATCCAACCTGTAAATTAGAAATGAGAATAAGAATTAGACAAGGGAGGTGTTTGTAATCTAGGCTCAAAAGTGTAATACTTGAGTACATATTTCATTTCCCCCATGTCTAATTTTTTGGTAATGCTAAAATAAGTAGTTTAGTGACGTCTATTTCTACCATGGCTCCTTGGAATCATGTTATTTCTGGTCAGAACCATTTCAACAGCCTCCTGTATCCTACCCACCTCTCCTCTAGCCCCTCACTGTTTATTGTTTTCTGCAGAGGATTCAGTCATGGTAACCTTAATGTTGTTCAGGATTCTTTGTTCTCTTTTAAACTCATTTCTGGCAACACTTCCCTCCTCTACAGACCCTTCTGGCTCTATTCTCTTCCTGCACTTTCCTTTCTCCCACCTCAGGTCTCTTTTTTGTTAGCTAACATTTACCAACCAATAAATCTACAAATTGAGAGAAAAAATATTGATCATAGTAGTTATATTTGTGGGGCACATACTACATTCCAGTGCTAAGTATTTTATAAATATGAACCCATTTGGTCCTCACAACAACACTATGGATGTGGACTATTATTCCTATTCCATGAAAAAGGGACCTGAGAATCAGTAAAATGAAACAACTCCTCATATCACTAGAGTAATTTGTGGCATAATTATTACTCTGCAGTCCAACCAGTCTGCTTCTGATAGACTTGCAGTAATAGTTATGCTACTTGCTCCAAAGGACATTTTCCTGGGCACGTCTTCTTAATGCTATTTTTGGGGAATATTTCCAAGGCATATACCTTCTGGATGCTGTTTACTTTTGTAGCACCAAAAGAAGTTAAAATTATCCATTACATATTTGAGTACTTACTTTATTATCTGTCTTTCCTCCTGAATAGTAATTTCTATGAAAATTAAAACCATAAACATTTTGGCTCATTGATATTTTCCTGACATAGTAGCACATTACCTGGCAAAGAAAATTATCTGTAGAAAAACAGTAACTCCATTTCCCCAAGTTTTGGATGGGTGTGGTTTCTCTGACTCCCAAATTTCAGAGGTGCTTTTCTTTCTTTCTTCCTTCCTTCCTTCCTTCCTTCCTTCCTTCCTTCCTTCCTTCCTTCCTTCCTTCCTTCCTTCCTTCTTTTCTTCCTCCCTCCCTCCCTCCCTCCCTCCCTCTCTCCCTCCCTCTTTCCTTCCTTCCTTCCCTCCCTCCCTCCCTCCCTCCCTCCCTCCTTCCTTACTTTTTTTCCTTTCTTTCTTGTCACATATTAACAATAATATGTAAAGATCGATGGACATTTGAAATTTACATCTGGTTACCCTCTTGTGAAAATGCCTAAACATTTTGCTGTTGTTTTAAGAACTTTTGCAGTGTCTCTGTTTCATGTCTCCCAAGGCCCAAATGCTAAAGCATTGGCATTGACAATAGTGACCTGTGTCACTATTGGGAGGTTGTGGAACACTTACAAGGTGGGGCTAACTGAGAAAAGATTAGGTTACTGGGATCATGTCCTTGGAGGGCATGTTGGGGCTCTTCCAGACCCTTTTCTTCTCTAGATCTTTGCTTTCTGGCCACCATGAGTTGAGTGACTTTGCTCCATCACATGTTCTCTGACATGACATGCTGCCTCATCACAGCCTCAAAAACACTGAAGCACAGCAACCTTGAGCTGAAACCTCGGAAACCCTGAGTCAAAATATTTCTGTCTTTCTTTAAGTCATTTATCTCAGGTATTTTGTCATAACAACAGAAAGCTGACTAACACAAGGGCATAAGAACAATTTTATTGATGTTGGGGTGCTATCAGGTTTCTATTTCCCCAAGGCCGCACAGCCTGCCCTTGACCTTGGCCCATTTTAAGTTTCTATTTCCTGGGAGGCCCACCCAGCCTGGCACTAGCCTTAAACTTTCACTTCCTCATGTTGTTTACAGTCCTCAGCCTGCTACCCCTGACCAATCCTTAATGTACACGCAAAATTCTAACAAAGGATCTCAGGGACTACTAACTTCCCTCAGGCATAGCCAGTCCAATTGCACCAAGCACCCCTTTGGGTGCACTTAAGCCAGCTACCCCAAGCCCCTCCTGCTGCTGCTGCCAGACTTTTTACCAACTAGTAGCAGTTGCCACTTTTTAATAAAGATTTCTTGGCTGGGTTGTGGTCCTTGGTGTAGTCATTTGCCTTTCAACTGATAGCTTTTATTATATAATAGGCACTTTATTACATGGATTTGCTTAATTTTCATAACAAACTACATATAGTTACATTGTCTTAACTCCTTTTTTACTGATGAGGAAATATGTTACTCGGTAATTGAAATTTTCAGGTTCATATAGAAACTAAGCCAGGAACTTTAACACAAATAGCTTAAATATATTTGTTCTGTACCTCACCTGTGCCTTTCCCATGCAAAAATCCTAGGAAAGAAGATTGTGCTTTGGGGATTTGTAAGAGTGAATGGCTGGAAAGAAACAGGATCCATGTCTTTTGGAACTTAAGCAGGTTCCATTTGGGTGAAGGTTCCTTCACCCAAGCAGGCCCTGTTTCTTACCACTACCCCATCTCCTGCCTGAAGCATATTCTGACTAGGAAGGAGCTAGATATTTGCTGAAATTGGGGTAAGAACAGATTTCCCCTCTGATGGAGTTTGGGAAACTCTTTTAAGCTTCCTATCAATCATGTTCACAGATGTTCAAGGCAAGATCAAATATAAGTCTAAACAGAAGAGCAGTTTTCCAGCCAGAAGGCACAAGAAACCCATAAATACATTCCTCACCATCCTGTTGTTTTCCACTAACATCTAAATGGAGAGACCTTTCCAGAGCAACTAACTGCTCAGAGACACTAGACATGCTTAGAACATGGAGCACCTCCAAGGACAGAGAACAAAGGCCTCTTCTGAAACATATTTCTCTCCAGGTACTCTGAAGTTTCTGAGTCTATTTCCTACATATTGTCAACTTCATCACCACCACGGCCATTCCAGACTCATAGACATCCCTAGTACACTGAGTTCATCCTCAACTCCAGAAGTCTACATGATGGGGTGGATAGATAAAATCCACAATGATAGTTTATTGATGTCGAGTTAGGTTAACAGCCCTAATTAAGAGAAGAATAGCATAAGATCACAAATCATGTTCTATTTACAAAGAACTTACCTTCTTTATCAGTGGCAGTACTAGACAGTTCACAGTTTTTGCTATCCAGAGAACGATGGAGACAGGCTATGATAAACTAGACTGAACAAATTCCATCGAGATATGCATAGTGAATCTACAGCGCCTTTATTTTTCCTGTCTTTTGTGGATTTATTTTACACACTAAAAGAAGGAAGGAAGGAAGGAAACAAAAGAGATTCCTACCTAGGATTTTTAAATATTTGTTTAATATTTCTTAATTTTTGCCTCTCCTCTAGTAAGAGGATTTATTTTTTGTCTCTGTTTATGTTTCAGTCCAGAGTTACATATTTTGGTTACTGACAGATATATATATAGTTAACACACCTCATCAGAACAGATCTTTTGCCATCATTTACAAGGAAATTTCTTACTTTTTTTATTGTTTTTTTTTTATTTTTATAGACTTCATTTTGATTCATTGTACACATATGGGGTACAAATTTTCATTTCTATGGTTGTGCATGATATACATTCATATCATTCTTATTAATCACACATGTACATAGGGTAATGATATCTGACTCCTTCCAACGTTTTTTATACCCTCCCCCTCTTATTTCCCCCTACATAATCTAATGATCCTCCATTTCTTTCTCATCCTTCCCCCAACCAGATTTTCTATATCATCATCCACTTATCAGGGAAAACATTCGGCCAAAACTCAACTCAAAATGGATCAAGGTCTTAGGAATTAGACCAGAGACCCTGCACCAAATAGAAGACAAAGTAAGCCCGAATCTTCATCATATTGGCTTAGGATCAGACTTCCTTAATAAGACTTCCAAAGCACAGAAATCAAAGCAAGAATCAATAAATGGGGTGGACTCAAACTAAAAAGCTTTTTCTCAGCAAAGGACACAATCGATAATGTGAAAAAAGACCCTACAGAGTGAGAGAAAATCTTTACCACGCACACTTCAGATAAAGCACTAATCTGCAAAACTTACAAAACTTTATACCAAAAATACAAAGACCCCAATCAATAAATGGGCCACGGATCTGGACAGACACTTTATAGAAGAGGATGAACAGGCAATCAATAAATATAAGAAAAAGTGTTCAACATCTCTAGTAATTAGAGAAATGCAAATTAAAACAACTCTAAGACTTCATCTTACTCTGATTAGAATGGCTTTTTATCAAAAACACAAACAATAATAGATGTTATAGTAAAATGAAATTAAACCTATATCTTTCACCCTGCACAAAATTCAACTCAAAATTTCTTACATTTTTAAGTGATATATTTTGACACAGAAAAAAATTTGATTCCCTTTACTAAAGAATTTTAAAAACATATGTCATTTAAAAATAAGGTCAGTTCTTAAAATATCCACAACCTTAACTCATCAGGTGCACAGTTAATAGTCTTTCACGGATCTCATGGAGGACTGAAATTGCATGGATTTTCCTAATCTTTAATGATACTTACTGAGTAGTTTTGAGATATGCATAACGTCTCAGCTCAAAGTTTTATAAGTTTTAAATCTTTAATACGATGCTTAAACCTACCTCCTTAAATAAATGTATTTATGTAAATTTACATAAGAACAGCAATTCATTTAATGTTAAAAAATTAAATGCAAAAATTAAGTCTTATTTGAGAACTGTTTTGAAAAGTTTATAGAAAAAGTCCAATATTATGACCTCTTTCCTGTGCACATCACAGAAGGGTGAAAATCCCAGAGGCTTGGACTGCATGACGTGCATTTTGTGTGAAAAATAAACAGGCAGGTATTGTGAATGCTTCAGTTAAAGCTCTGATTATGGGGGGGTTAAGAGCTGGAGCCTAACTTTATTTCATCAGAAGTAATAATTTTCTCTGAATTATGCAATGAATTTTTTTTTGGTTTGTTCTTTTGCCAAAATAAAGTTGACTTATGAAGTTTTCTTTAAATGAAAATAGTCTAAGTACTGGTAAGACATTACTTTGAAGGGCATAGGAACAGCACATCTGTGAAAGAGTGTCACTTTTAACTTCTATTCTCTATCACACAAAGATTTTACATACCACCATCATATTGCTACCCTACCATCAATTTTCCCCAATCATCAATTTTTCCAAGTGTTTCCTGAATCCTTCTTTCTATCCAGGGTAGTATATGCAAGGTTTCCTAAACATTTGCACATACTTTATTTTTCTATTTTCCTGTATACAATGTTCCTTCTGCCTAAAATACTACATCTCCCAAAAGCCCTACCTTTCTGTCACCCTGTCACTTCCTTTTTAATACCTGTGTCTTCCTTCCCTGGCCTTTTCAGATTGTCTTATTCCTACATGTCCTAAAGACCTTTTTAATTATGATTACAACTGTAACGTCACAAATCCATGTTGCATTTCCTATACTCTTTTCCATTCCAGATCTGTAATTTACATTTTTGGTATTTATTTAAATATAATTTTAAAACTGTTAAAGGCCTGGGAATATTTTATGCCTATTTCTACTCCCACTCAACCTCCTCTTTGCCCACTGTATCCTAATCATGTAGGGCACATGGTGGACATCCAGCAAATTTTATTTTTCCATTTATGGAATAAAATGTCAATTCCTTCATACTATTTTTTTTCACACAATGTGCTTTTGCTTCCTCTGTTTCATTGCTGTGATTAATCCTTTTCCTTTATAAATGCCATATTTAAGGAATGCAAATGAATTCAGGACCCTAAGGAGCAAATGTACTATTAATGTGAAATTTTTAGAAACAGAGAAGTGAGAGGAGTACACTTACGTTTATCAAAAGGGGCTGGATTTACAACTAGGAATTTTTAACTCATCTCTGTCAGATTTGCATTTTCATTACATGATACTGCAGATTTGATAAGAATAAATTATTATTCACTTCTTTCCCTTCCTCCATGTTTCCATTTAACACTGCTATGCATATATCACAATTATGCTGTGCATTTGAAACCAACAATTGTTCCACGTAAAAGCTCAAGTGGACAGATATTCCCCAACACATACTTTTCATGAAAAGATCAATGTCATATTATACTGTTCAGAGAAGAAGGATCTAAGTACATTCTGGTTTTTACAAGCAGTGGGAAAATTACAAACTGAATCAATATGTCCAACAGAATGACTGTTCCTTTGCTACTGACTCAGGCTATTCCTGGAGATTCTTGTGCAGCTGCCTTTTTTCTACATTTTGTTTTCAGAACTGACACATGGGAACTTGAGGACTGAAATACTTAACTTCAAAGCTCCCACTCTGTGTGGGCAGCATCCTTCACTGGCATCAGGGAGGACACAATCACTTTCATCATTGGGCTGAATAATAAGCCTTCCTCCAGGGGGCAGCTCCTTGGAGGAAGCTTCCTGCACCCATTATGTCAGACTACAATTTAGCAACTTGAGGAATTTTGGCTCACTTGCACATATGGCATTTGTATTTTGTACAGGCTTTTGTCCAAGTGATAATCGTAGGGCTATGTTTTAAAGTTTTAAAAAAAGATCTCACTGCAATTTCTGTTCTGGACATTTAAAAAATGTTCTGAGTTCCACAAAGTGATATTATTATTTTAGTGCTAAAATAGTACTTTTAATATAGATTTTCTCACAGAGAATATTACAAGCATAGAAAAATCAAAATTGTCCCTTCCTTTTAAAACTGCAACAATTAGCTTTCTTTTTCTTTTTACAAAATACAAAGCAAAAATGATACAGTACTGCTCGTAAACTTTCATATTTACATCAAAAATAATAGGGCACTAAGATAATTTTCTAGGCATTATATTGCATTCACATTTCTAAACTGTACAAATATAGGTGCTGCTTTTAAATAATTTTTCTAAATGCACTATTAGCAAAAATTCTCAATTATTCAGCCTTTTATGAACATAACAATAAATTCTTACATTTAAATGTCTCCCAAAGTATTGCCAGTCCTACAGTATTTTATTCTAGCCTAAATTCTTAAAAGGATGGTTTGGGCTTCTTTCCAGCCACATAAGCCAATAGGCCTACAAATTGATCATATCTTTGATTCAGGATTGAATGTACAACCTTGAATTACTGGATAAAGACAATCCCACTATGGCAAGTAGAGACTTAGCCCCCTTCCACAAGTCTACCTAAAAGGTTCCCTTATGGATTCAACTGCTTAGTATTTACCTGCATGAAAGCCAATTCTCTATAGTAATGGAAGCTCTGGGGTATCTTGCCTTAAACAAATGCAAAGCTTATATAAGAGGACCAAGAGATGAAAGGAGTATCTGTAACTCTAGTGCCATATCAACATTTGATATATTAAGAAATTTCCATTTGAAGGACCAAAGAACAGTTTCAGTACTTTGTCCAATTGAAGAGTCTGACAGAAAGAGTAACTTGGTAAAATAGTACAAAAATTAAAATTATCCAGGTTTAGTATATAAATATGTAAGAATACTAATGCAAGGCATAAAACACAAGAATTTATACTGATTTGGGTATTGAATTTGACTTAAATGTGACATAACTTGGGTTAAGTTGGATCATGATAGGTTTGAATTTGAGGCTGCCATTAGTGGTAGTAATAGTAGTAGTAGTTAGTAGTAGTAGTAATAGTAATGACAATATAGTAATAATAATTAGAAAATATTTATAGTTATATCACTATCAACATTGCCAAAATCATATTAGTATTCTTATAACCAAATTAAATGAAATTCTCACAAGTAAATCAAATCATTTATTCAACAAGCATCACACTTTTTTAATATTTCAAAAAGGGACTGTGCTCACAAGGGACTTTATATCTTCTGCTAAGGTTATACTAAGTAAATTTTGCATTAAGTATTTTTAAGTACAAGGTAGCTGGTTTTGATTGGAATGAGCTAAGGGATTAGAATGGCCATAAAGGAAGGAACCATGAATACATTAATATCTTGCCTCAGTTTTTAGACAAAAATTAAATTGAATTAAAATTTAGATCTGATACATGATTTTCCCTCAATTGTCCTTACCCTTAAGTTATTCTGTAGATTTCCATGTTCCTGGTTGGAATGTTTTAAATTAGGCAAATTTGTAAGTTTGTTTTAGCCAGATTTTTCAAAATTGTGACCAGAAGACCTGACAATTCAACTTAAAGGAGAAAAAGTTTATTTTGGCTCACGATTTCAGAGAATCAGTCCATGGTCAGCCTATTTCATAGCTCTGGGCTCAAGGTAAGGGAGAACATCATGGCTGAAGGGCATGATGGAGAAAAGCAGCCCCAACATGGCAACCAGGAAGCGAAAAGAGCTCTGCTCACAAAGGACACCCCCAGTGATCTACCTCTTCCCTACTGCCTATGGTTAATACCCAGTTAATCCATATCAACAGATTAATGCACTAATTCAGTTACACTCCCATGATCTAATCATTCGAACTCTGAAAATTCTTACATTTTCTCACACATGAGCTTTTTCGGACACGTCATATCTAAATTATAACACTGCTACAATAAATAGCTTTACAAAAGTGCATACATATATCATATATACAAATGCATAAAAATATATACATATAAACCTCACAAAATGAGACAGAACCTGAAAAAAATCTTGAAGGTTCTTCCCAATTAAATAATCTTATCAAAATGAACTGTATGAAAATGGAAATTGCAAACTTTGACACAATGAGAGGTATCTTGTAGCACTTTTTAAAATGGTACTTCTCGTTATACAATCCATATTATCAATGAAACATAAGAATATGTTTTTATAGTTTTTACCAACTGCTTTATGAGTAATACCTAGAGCATCACCTGACATATAAAAGGCAATTAATACATAGTTGTTTAATGAATGCATGTATTCACTTCTTATCTGATAAAAAAACTTACATAGCATTTTCAGGCATAATTCTAAATATTTTACATACATATATATAAGTCATATAAATATATGTATATATATATATATAAATCATATGTATATATATGATTTTATATATAAAATCCAGTATTGAACCCAGGAACCCCCAGGGACACTTGGCCACTGAGCCACCTTTCTAGTTTTTTTTATTTTTATTTTGAGACAGGGTCTTGCTAAGTTGTTTAAAGCCTTGTTAAATTGTTGAGGCTGGATTTGAACTCACAATACTCCTGCTTCAGCCTCTGGAGTCAAGCTGCTAGAATAATAGGTGTGTGCCACTGCACCTGGCCTTATATAATTCTTATAACAGACATGGGTCAAATACTGATAATGTTAATATTTGCATTTTCATATTTGTTTCTGTATTTAGAAAAAGTGAATTTGTGTGTACCGTCTTGCAGGAAGATATTGTCTTAAATTTAGGTGCCCTTCTTCATTGCTAGATATGAAGTCTATTTTGGGGATGTGTATCTAATTTTTTATTTTCTCTATGTAAATTTGCACAACTGAGGGAAGTATATGTCCAATTGGAAGAATTAACTAATGATTTATGAATAAAGTATCCAGAAATTATAATTCAGAAAAATAAATCATCTTATTCTCCTATTCAACATTTCTAAGTCAATTCCCTTTACATTTTTTTCATCAGAAAGTATACAAAAATAATTTCAGTGTCTCCTTCCAGTTTCAAATACTGTAACTTGATTATCATGTCTATGTGCCTAAAGCTCTAGCTTCCTGTAGTTGCCATAATATGCATCCTAGAATTTATGACCTCTTCCTTCTACCTCTATTCATTCTTTTCTGCATTTATCTTTACTAACCACATCACGAAACGAGAGCTCAGACACCAGTGATTCCCACTTATTAGAATTTCTTCACATCATTTTTGGAAAGGTTAGTGACCTTTCGTCTTAGCCATTTTCATTCAATACTTTGGAGTTCAAACTTTATGTTTAATTAATGTAAAAACCCTATGTTTATTTATGTTGGTACCTAAACTATAGACTGTGTTTGCTTTGGGGGAAGATTTCTAAAACTGTTATAAATTTTTATAGTGATCTTTTAGAGAAAGAAGTGCCCTGTGGCCTCCTGTGTATATTATACTGTGCATAAACACTGCTTAGTGTTTATTCACTTAAGTGCATGAGATATGATGGTGAGTGGATACAGAGATTCATGAATTTTTAATAAATAAGAGTCTAGCGAACTTAGATTATCTTTTGTAAAGTTGATATGTTTCTATTGAATAACACATGAATGCCATTTTTGCCACATTCCAGTGACTTTGTTTCTTTGTTTTTATTTCATTTCTAATGGTCAGCAGGGGTGAGGACTCAATTCACTGGTGAGTTGAATCAGTCCTCATTTATAAAAATAAGAAAGAGACGCAAATAAATTCTAAGATCTATTATCACCCCAGTTTGCCAGACTATTGGGTAAGTAGATCATTGGCAAAAAACAAGACAAAACAAAAAAAAACTGAAGTAAAATCTTTCTGCTTCATACCCCTACAATCTTCAACATATTATAATGTTAGGGACTGTAAGGAAAAAGCAATAGAATAGGTGGGTGCCTAAGAAAGCTCCTCTGCCATAGAAAACCAAAAAACTTCTAATGCCAGTGCTTTTGCTTGGATTTAAGTCGTCTTGAACATATCAAGCAATAAAAAATTTTGCTAAGAACAAATTTAGTTTTAAAAACAAAGGAAAAATGTTTAAAGTCCGGAAGTATTGTGTTAAAAGTGAAAATCTTTGACTTCATATTTGTAAGATATTAACTAGGAATTTAAAAATATTCTTGGAAAAACATTTTTTGAGTACGAGTTAGGGTGACATTTAAATAATAACTTAATGAGGTTTGTATGTTAACTTAACAAATCAATATGCAGAAGAAATGTTTAAAGTAGGTTTATAGCTATCTTCTTAAAACTATTTTCAAATACAACAAAGTAAAGTATTTCATTTAATTACAAATAAATACAGTGCAAGTAAATTTGTATGATACACAGTATATATATTTTCAAAAATCTCCAAGCAATGATCTTATCTGAGATTTTTATGAGAAAATTCATGTACATATTCATGAGGAATAAACTTTATCATACAAGACTAATTTTTTACTTTGAAAAAATTTGTTTTATTTTTTAAAAAGATGTACAAAAAAAGTTTTATGAAATTCTAATTTTATTTTTTTTTATTTTTTTTTTTTTTTAGGATTCTCCATGTTTTAATAAGTTAATCTTTGTCATACATTCT